>SJYC01002909.1:0-34833 GCA_006408675.1 Madoqua kirkii | reverse complement strand
CAGAATGAGGACTTCAGGCTGGGAGACAGACCCTCAGATGTCTCTGAGAGACTGCTCCACAGAGGCGCTCAGAGAAGGTCAGTACAAGAGATTGTGGAGAAGGGGGAGTTCTAAGCAATCAAGCCCTTACTTTACAAAAGGTTTTCTGCTAGGCATGAGGATCTGATCTTATCATGAAGGAATTTAGTTCTTTTCTAGATATGAGGAAATGCAAGGATTGGCATCATGAAATCAGTTCCTGAAATCATCTAACCCTCTAGATGTCTGTTCCACCCGGTTCCCTGGAGCACAGAGTGCCTCACTCTGCCCTGATCTCCCGCAGAAGGCCCACAGCTGCAGCGGCGGGGGGTTCAGTCTCTGCAGATGGCAAATGCCCTTGTTCAGTCACTGGCAGTGCTCTTGGCAAGCGCCAGTGAGTAGCTGACAAGCAGATGCTCATTGTTTTTAACAATTTCACCAGTGTGCCCTCCTGGAGTCTTCCTCTAGATGATATGGGGCATCTGCATTGGACTGGTCACTGGCCGTCCATCCAGTTCAGCTCAGTTCAGTTCAGTCGCTCAGTCGTGTCCAACTCTTTGCAGCTCCATGGACTGCAGCACACCAGTCTCCCCTGTCCATCCTGAAGCCTACTCAAACTCATGTCCATTGAATCGTGATGCCATCCAACAATCTCATCCTCTGTGTCCCCTTCTCCTCCTGCTTCAACCTTTCCCAGAATCAGGGTCTTTTTCAATGAGTCAGTTCTTCGCATCAGGTGGCCAAAGGATTGAAGTTTCAGCCTCAGCCTCAGCCATCCATCCACTCCCAAGCAATCACCTTACTTCAGGTAGATGCAGCTTCCTCTTTGGCCTCTGGGTCACACCCCAGTCTGGCTCCAGTTTGATTCCTAGTCCTTGGCTATATCTGGATCATTTGCATCCTAATGGTGACAGCTCTGCTTATCTGATTTTTTTCCTTTTGTTCAACCATCCCTCCTTTGCATAGTCCAAAGTCCTGCCCGGCCTCTGAGCATGGCAGGAAACACTCAGTCTCCCTCACAAGTGGCCAGTGGTGCCTCCAGTTACTGGGTTCCATGACTGCTCATCTGATCTAGTTTAAACAAGCCCCATCGCCTATTATCATTCAGCTGACACAGAGCGGCCTGACCCAGCCCACCCCGTGGTCCTGGTGGGCACACTCCATCTGTTGGTTGAACATTGGTTTCAGGATTATCCAGGCAGCAGCCAACTCCTTGTTTTAAATACTTTGAGAGATTTATAATAGACATAAGAACAAGAGGGGCCCTAGTGATAAACAACTTGCCGGCCAGTGAAGGAAACATCAGAGACACAAGTTCGATCACTGAATTGGGAAGATGCCCTGCAGAGGCATGGAAATACACACCCATATTCATGCCTGGAGAGTCTCACAGACAGATGAGCCTGGCTGGCTACAGTCCACAGGGTCACAGAGAAGCAGACATGACTAAGAGACTGTGACTTGGAAATATGTTTAATAGACAGTGGCAGGAACATAGTTCAGTTCACTTCCATTCGTTCAGCCACTCAGTCATGTCTGACTCTTTGTGACTTCATGGACAGGCTCCTCTATCCAAGGAACTTTCCAGGCAAGACTGCTAGAGTGAGGTGGCATTTCCTCCTCCAGGGGATTTCCCAAACCAGGGATTGAACCCCGGGACCCAGGTCTCTTGCATTACCTGCATTGACAAGCAGGTTCTTTGCAAATGGTACGACCTGGGAAGTCCCCCAAAATATCTGTGGTAGAATAAAATAGAGGTGAAGGCAAACAGATCTTGGTTCAGATTCACATCTGCAGCATACCAGCTGGTGGGCATGAGCTGGCTGCTTAAACTATGTGCTTTCACCCTCTGACTTGTAAATTGCTATGGTGGTGGCAGTTCAGTTGCTCAGTCATGTCTGACTCTTGAGACTCTATGGACTGTAGCACACCAGGTTCCTCTGTCCCTGGGGTTTTCCAGGCAAGAAAACTGGAGTGGGTTGTCATTTCCTTCTCCACGGGATCTTCCTGACTGGGAATCAAACCTGGATCTCTTGAATTGCAGATAGACTCCTTACCAACTGAGCCATCAGGAAAGATCCATAAATTGCATATAATAACATCTAATTTAGATTGTTCTGATAAGAATTAAGTGAGGTCAGATACATGAAAGACTTAAGTAAGCCTTCAGCAATGCCCTTATTTTCCTTACTATCTTATTGGTCAGGTATATACTTCTCATTCCAGCTGAGCTGTTTTAAAACCTAAAAGATGATGCTGTGAAAGTGCTGCACTCAATATGACAGCAAATTTGGAAAACGCAGCAGTGGCCACAGCAGTGGAAAAATCAGTTTTCATTCCAATCCCCAAGAAAGGCAATGCCGACGAATGCTCCAACTACCACACAATCGCACTCATCTCACATGCTAGCAGAGTAATGCTCAAAGTTCTCCAAGCCAGGATTAACAGTACCTGAATTAAGAACTTCCATGTATTCAAGGTGGGTTTAGAAAAGGCAGAGGAACCAGAGATCAGATTGCCAACATCCACTGGATCATAGAAAAAGCAAGAGTTCCAGAAAACCATCTATTTCTGCTTTATTGACTACGCCAAAGCTTTTGACTGTGTGGATCACAACAAACCAGAAAATTCTTCAAGAGATGGGAATACTAGACCACCTGACCTGCCTCCTGAGAAATCTGTATGCAGGTGAAGAACTAATAGGTAGAACTGGACATGGAACAAGAGACTGTTTCCAAATTGGAAAGGAGTATGCCAAGGCTGTATGTTGTCATTTTGCTTATTCAATTAATATGAAGAGAGCATCATGGGAAATGCTGAGCTGGGTGAAGCACAACTGGAATTAAGATTGCTGGGAGAAGTATCAATAACCTCAGATACGCAGATGGCAACACCCTTATGGCAGAAAATGAAGAGGAGCTAAAGAGCCTCCTGATGAAGTGAAAAAGGAGAGTGGAAAACATGGCTTAAAACTCAACATTCAGAAAACAAAGATTATGGCATCCGGTCTCATCACTTCGTGGTAAATAGATGGGGAAAAATGGAAGCTTTCAGTTCAGTTCAGTTGCTCAGCTGTGTCTGACTCTGCTACCTCATGGACTGCAGCACGCCAGGCTTCTCTGTTCAGAACCAACTCCCGAAGCCTATTTTAACTTATGTCCATCGTGTCGGTGATTCCATCCAACCATCTCATCCTCTATCGTCCCCTTCTCTGACCGCCTTCAATCTTTCCCAGCATCAAGGTCTTTTCCAGTGAGCCAAATCTTCCTGTCAGTTGGCCTAAGTATTGGAGTTTCCAACTTCAGCATCAGTCCTTCCAATGAATATGCAGGACTGATATTCTTTAGGATTGACTGGTTTGATCTCCTTGCAGTCCAAGACACTCTCAAGAGACTGCTCCAGCACCACAGTTCAAAAGCATCAATTCTTCAGTATTCGGCTTTCTTTATAGTCTAACTCTCACATCCATACACGACTACTGGAAAAACCATAGCTTTGACTAGATGGACCTTTGTTGGTAAAGTAATATCTCTGATTTTTAGTAGGCTGTCTAGGTTGACGATCATTGCTTTTCTTCTAAGAAGAAGCATCTTTTAATTTCATGGTTACAGTCATCATCTGCAGTGATTTTGGAGCCCCCCAAAATAAAGTCTATCACTGTTTCCTTTGTTTCCCCATCTATTTACCTTGAAGAGATGGGACTGGATGCCATGATCTTAGTTTTCTGACTGTTGAGTTTCAAGCCAACTTTTTCACTCTCCTCTTTCACTTTCATTAAGAGGCTCTTTAGTTTTCTTTCTGCCATAAGGTTGGTATTATCTATGTATCTGGGGTTATTTATATTTCTTCCAGTAATCCTGATTTCAGCTTGTGCTTCATCCCGCTCATCATTTCACAGGATGTACTGTGCATATAAATTAAATAAGCAAGGTGACAATACACAGCCTTATGTACTCTTTTCCCAATTTGGAACCAGTCTGTTGTTCCATGTCCAGCTCTAACTGTTGCTTCTTGACCTGCATACAGATTTCTCAGGAGGCAGGTCAGGTGGTCTGTTATTCCCATCTCTTGAAGAATTTTCCACAGTTTTTTTGTGATCCACACAGTCAAAAGCTTTGGCGTAGTCAGTAAAGCAAAAGTAGATGTTTTCCTGGAACTCTCCTGCTTTTTCAGTGATCCAGCAGATATTGGCAGTTTTATCTCTGGTTCCTCTGCCTTTTCTAAATTCAGCTTGAATATATGGAAATTCATGGTTCGTGTACAGTTGAAGCCTGGCTTGGAGAATTTTGAGCATTACTTTGTTAGTGTGTGAGATGACTTCAGTTGTGCTGTAGTTTGAGCATTCCTTGGCATTGCCTTTCTTTGGGACTGGAAACAAAACTGACCTTTTTCAGTCCTGTGGCCACTGCTGAGTTTTCCAAATTTGCTGGCATATTAACTGCAGCACTTTCACAGCATCATCTTTTAGGATTTGAAGTAGGTCAACTGGAATTCCATCACCTCCACTAGCTTTGTTCATAGTGATGCTTCCTAAGGTCCACTGGACCTCACACCCCAGGATATCTGGCTCTAGGTGAGTGATCACACCATCATGGTTATCTGGGTCATGAAGATCTTTTTTTGTATAGTTCTTCTGTGTATTCTTGCCACCTTTTCTTAATATCTTCTTCTTCTTCTGTTAGGTCCATACAATTTATTTTCTTTATTGTGCTCATCTTTGCATGAAATGATCCCTTGGTATCTCTAATTTTCTTGAAGAGATCTCTAGTCTTCCCCATTCTATTGTTTTTCTCTATTTCTTTGCATTGATCACTGAGGAAGGCTTTCTTCTCTCTCCTTGCTATTCTTTGGAACTCTGCAAATGGGTATAGCTTTCCTTTTCTCCTTTGCTTTTACCTTCTCTTCTTTTCTTAGCTATTTGAAAGGCCTCATCACACAATCATTTTGCCTTTTTGCATTTCTTTTTATTGGGGATGATCTTGATCCCTGCCTCCCGTATAATGTCATGAACATCCATCATAGTTCACCAGGCACTCTGTCTATCAGACCTAATCTCTTGAATTTATTTCTCACTTCCACTGTATAATCATGAATGTTTTGATTTAGGTCATACCTGAATGGTCTATTGGTTTTCCCTACTTTCTTCAATTTAATTCTGAATTTGGCAATAAAGATTTCACGATCTGAGCCACAGTCAGCTCCTGGTCTTGTTTGTGCTGATTGTACAGAGCTTCTCCATTTTTGGCTGCAAAGAATACGATCAATCTGATTTGGGTATTGACCATCTGGTGATGTCCATGTGTAGAGTCCTCTCTTGTGTTGCTGGAAGAATGTGTTTGCTATGACCAGTATGTTCTCTTGGCAAAACTCTGTTAGCCTTTGACCTGGCTACCCTTGTGGCTCAGTTGGTAAAGAAATTGCCTGCAATGTGAGCTACTTGGGTTTAATCCCTGGGTTGGGAAGATCCCCTGGAGAAAGGAAAGGCTAACCACTCCAGTATTCTGGCCTGGACAATTCCATGGACTATATAGCCCATGGGATTGCAAAGAGTCAGACACAACTGATCATGTTCAAATGGAAACTTTGACAGACTATTCTCTTGGACTCCAAATCACTGCAGATAGTGACTGCAGCCATGAAATTAAAAGACGGTTGCTCTTTAGGAAAAAAGCTATGGCCAACCTAGACAGCATATTAAAAAGCAGAGGCATTACTTTGCAACAAAGGTCCATCTAGTCAAAGCTATAGTTTTTCCAGTAGTCATGTATGGATGTGAGAGCTGAACTATAAAGAAAGCTGAGCACGGATGCTTTTGAACTGTGGTGTTGAAGAAGATTCTTGGGAGTTCCTTGGACTGCAAGAAGATCAAACTAGTTAATCCTAAAGGAAATCAGTCCTGAATATTCATTGGAGTGACTGATGCTGAAGCTGAAGCTCCAGTAGTTTGTCCATCTGATGTGAAGAGCTGACTCATTGGAAAAGACCCTGATGCTGAGAAAGACTGAAGACAGGAGGAGAAGGGGATGACAGAGGATGAGATGGTTGGATGGCATCACTGACTTGTTGGCCATGAGCTTGAGCAAGCTCTTGGAGTTGATGATGGACAGAGAGGCCTAGTGTGCTGTAATCCATAGGGTCAGAAAGAGTCAGACATGACTGGGCGACTGAACTGATACTTTTCATTCAAATTATATTCATTGTCTTTCTGTTCACATCATTCCTATTATATTGTTAAAATTCCTTGAAAATGAGACCTATAGCTTGCTCACCATATTTGTTAGCCTAAATCTGAGCTGATGGTTTTTAAGTGAATGTATGTATGTAACACGGTATGACGTGATGACAGAGAGCTTTCCTACTTAACGCAGAGGTGAATCAAGACCCACCCATGCCCTTCTAAGAAGACCCATCTCTGACTTAGGACCATGAGACTTTAATATATGAAGTTCTGTCCTGGGAGCTCCCTGGTGAGAATGGTCAGTATTATCTGTCTGTACTATAGGAACTTTGTTTCTTTCATCATCACCTAATGAAAAAGTGATTATTTCAAGTTTGAGGGTTTTAATGGGTTCAAATATCTCTCTTGGATTTTTTTTTTCCTGGTAGTTAATACTGTTTGTTTTGGACTCATCATCCAGAATCTCAAATTGAGAGTCTCCTTCCATTGATCACCATATGCGATGAGTGTGGGCATAAACCCAAGGGTACAACTGAGAAAGGATGTACAGTCGAGACCTTAAAGTTTCAGTAAAACGGGGCTGACCGCTGGCACACGGTACATCCCCAGATCAGGGAGCGGTGTCCCTGTAAACACCACAGCCCCAGACTCGTCGGCTGAAACAGTGGCCGTTGTTTCACACTCGTGTGTTTGGACCTTGCTCATGGAGGTTCGGTGCAGCTGTTTCTGTGTTTTCCTTTGGGTTTGACTCATGTTCTGTTCCAAATATGTTGTTCCTGGGCACAGGCTGCGGGAGTAGTAAATATTAGGGATGCATTTTTCATGACAAGTGATATTTTCTTGCATCATTCTAGAAACCTCCCACTGGCCCCAGTGAGTCCTGTGGCACCAAATCAAGGTCCTGGGAACCATCCACCGTATTAATACATATCATGTTAATCCTTTGTGTCAAACCAACCGGAAAACAACACAGATCAGTGTGAGTGGGACACTGAAGTTGGAAAGTGTAGGAAGTGTGAACGTTTCTGAACAGCAGTCTCCTTGACCACTTGCCCCGAGATTCTAATGAATTGTTCAAGTGCTCAACTTCAAGCATCAGGAAACGCAGGAAAATGACTATAAACCAAAGGTCTACTTTCTTTAGAGAAGAAGAATATCTGTGGCAAAGTCAAGCTATAATCTTACCCCTCGGTTTGTTTTTTTCATACATCTTGAAGACATGCTGAATTCTATTCTTTATGATACAAGGAAGCTATAATTCCATATGATCTCTATTCTTTTCCATTTATATTTCTAACTCCTTTCTTTTAAATTTGAAAAAAGAGGATAATGTTAAATAGACTGAGGTTTAAGTAAGATTAGTTCTTTGGTAGCTGAATATTGGAGCAAATCCATCTGAATCTTGATTGAGACATTCTGAAGGAGAGCAGGGCGTTGTGTACCACAAGGCTGGATTAATGTAAATTGATTTGTCCAAGGTTATTTGTTTAGATAATGGAGGTAATAGAAGGAGGGCCCAAGGTCTTGGGGAACTGATGCTCTGAGACGTCCCATCCTGTCATCGTGTTCAAAGCAGGTTCACATCAGGGCAACTCCATTTAGGCAGGGAAAATTCAATTAGGATCATTCTGTGCACAGAAGGCTCCCAGTGGGATTGGGGCAGCAATATGGAGTGCTCATTGTCTTAAACTCTGTGCTAACCAACGATGGTTTGGACCCTGTTTGGGGATCATGGCTATGTGTCTGTGTTTTTTGTAATATTAATGTGATACTGCTCATTAATCAAAGTGAGCTGCATTTTTGTCATCTGGTTCATATTTTTGCATGTGTCTCTTCCTAGTTAGAAAATATTATGGATTATGATTTCACTTGAGTTCTTTTAGCCTCTCTTAGTATATAGATCCTTTTTTCCTTGAATTGAGATATAGGTCAAATCCTGTTGCCCCAAATCTAATGATGTACTTAGAAGTCTATTATAATTGTGTGGTGCTGACATGGATGAGAGTCCTGCTTTGTAATGTGATAACTGCAAAAGTATTTTACTACACACACACAGTCACATGTGAAGCATCAATCACAAAGTGAAAAATTTTAAATATACACGTATATTTTCTCATAAGGTATTTCCTTGCAAAGGGAAATAAGACATACAGATGGCCGAGAGGCACGTGAAAAGAAGACGTTCCACATCACTAATTATTAGAGAAATGCAGATCAGTCCCTGTACTCTAAATTTTGGACAAGTAAATAAAATAGGAAAGCTTTAAGAATGAAGTAATTTTTTCCCCTGTAAACTTTGGTTTGAGAGACCACAGTAATTATTTTGTTTGTTTCGTTTTCCCTTCTCGGGAGAAGGAATGGAATCTTGGTTGAAACTTCACGAGTAAATAGAAACTCTAACAAGTACTGTTCAAGAGTCTTTTCATTTTGCTACTTTGACTCACCTAAGTTACAGTAAAAAAAGTACTGAGTGAGAATCTGAGACTCGCCTTGAGAAATGAATCCTGTAGAAGATCCACATGCTTTCAGCATGATTATTGAGATGGAGGAACTGGAGTGTTCAGGATCTCCTCTGGCCGGGATGCACCAGCCCTTCCTGTGAAGCAGCGACTGTTGGCCCAGGGCAGACGCCTACCCTGAGGACAATTCCTGGTCATTTCAAGAGGTTTCAACCTCGGGTGATCCAGCCCTCTTCTGTGTCCCCTATCCTTCATTCAGGTAGATCAAAACCAAGCTCAGACAGCTCTCGTGTGGTTAAGTTCAAGCAAGAGGCATAGTCCATCAGCAACCCTGAATATTCATAAACTATTTCCAAGGACCAGAGGCAAAAAATCCAAGTGATATAAAGATTAAAATTACAGAAATGTGCAAGAATGATCAGAGCCATCGCCACACTGCTCCAGGAAGTGTCTGGGTGAAGCTTTCTTTGTACCAGAAGTCCCTCTCTTTCCAGAACTTTTTTTTGACTGAAAGGGAAGGGACATGATTGTTGTCAACTCCAAGGCAGCAGGGGAAATGATCATATTTTTGCCAACAACAGGAAAAAAAAAATCTATCCTTCAGCCACTTACAATCTACTGTAATTTGCTGTCAACTGTCAAACACAAATATAGATCGACCCCTCCTAAGCTGTGATAATGACAAAATGCACTAGCCATCGTGTACAAGGCATGCACCCCATGACACCTTTGCACACATGTGTGTGTGCGTGCATGCATGCCTGTGTGTGTGCGTGTGTGCAGGGTTCTATCTCACTCTGCTCTGGAACCAGGACTCTGGCCGCTGTGCGCAGAGTGTGCAGAGTCTGACACTAGCAGCTGCCCGTGCACACACGGAACTCTTGGCAACACCCTCCCTGAGGGCCTGCTTCCACCTCCTCATGACACAGAGGACAGGGAATTCAGCAGAATCTGTTCCTGAGCACCTGCTTAAATTCCTCACCTGTAAGAACTCATGGGTCATGAGAACGTGCTGAAACCCTGAAGATAACTGGTAATATTTACAGCATTCTGTTTACTGCATCTCTGCAGCTTAAAGTTGTCCATATATATGATTTAATTCATCATTGACTCAATGGACATGAGTTTGAGCAGGCTTCAGGAGTCGGTGAGGGACAGGGAAGCCTGGTGTCCTGCAGTCCGTGGGGTTGCAAAGAGTCGGACATGACTGAGCGACTGTACTGCACTGATGGATATGATTCTGTTTATGCTCAGTGCTGGGCAGGAGGGCCTGATCTCTTGTCTTTCTCCTTCTTGACCATGGTATCCTTTTTTAAATCCCCCAAACATAATATTTTTATATCCCTTTCAGGAAGGTGCTTGGTCTTATACTGCAAATCTTTTGGTCTAGTTCCCCTATTGAAATTCCTTAGCAACTTCTTGATTCATTACTACTGGGTGAATACACACTCAGTACATATTGCAACAGTGGGGCTAACTAGACTAGATAAGGAGCTGGAGGAGGGAGAGGCAAATAGTAGGATTAAAGATAATTCCCAGAACACCACCTCGAGCGGCGGGTGGGTGGCAATACAGTGGACTGAGATGAAGAAGAATATAGCATTGCTTTTCCTAAAGCCTGAGTTATTCAAGGGGTCGGAGGACAAAAACCAGAGGGAGCTATGTGGAGAGGATTCCAAATGGGGTTTGAACTTAAAAGAAACTCAGCAAGTGTTCTTCCTCTTTCTTGATCACCTAAATTCAAATATACAGATCTTTGACTAGGGAACCTGTGCATAAGTTCACATTTCCCAAGGACCAACCCTGGACATTGGAAACAGCTGCTGTTGCTCAGTCACTAAGTCCTGTCCAGCTCAAATTAATGTCCACTGAGTCAACACCATCCAACCATCTCATCCTCTGTTGCCTCCTTCTCCTCTTGCCCTCAATCTTTCCCAGCATCAGAGACTTTCCCAATGACTCAGCTCTTCACATCAGGTGGCCAGGGTATTGGAGCTTCAACTTGAGCATCAGTCCTTCCAATGAATATTCAGAGTTGATTTCCTTTAGGATGTACTAGCTTTATCTCCTTGCAATCCAAGGAAGTCTCAAGAGTCTTCTCCAGCACCACAGTTCAAAGCATCAGTTCTTCAGTGCTCCGCCTTCCTTACAGTCCAACTCACACATCTAGACATAACTACTGGAAAAACCATCAGGATGTGTGCTAGCTAAGTCACTCAGTTGTGTCTGACTCTTTTCAGTCCCAGGGACTGAAGCCCACCATGTTCTTCTGTCCATGGGATTTTCCAGGTAAGAATACTGGAGTGGGTTGCCATTTCCTTCTCTGGGGGATCTTTCCAACCCAAGGATCAAACCCACATCTCTTGTGTCTCCTGCATTGGCAGGTGGGTTCTTTACCACTGGTGCCACCTGGAAAAGCCATAGTTTTGACTACATGAACCTTTGTCAACAAAGTGACATCACTGATTTTTAACATGCTAGGTTTGGCATTGTTTTTCTTCCAAGGAGCAAGTGTCTCTTAATTTCACGGCTGCAGTCACTGTCATCAATAATTTGGGAGCCCAAGAAAATAAAACTTGCCACTGTTTTTACTCTTTCCCCATCTATATGCCATAAAGTGAATGACCCAGATGCCATCGTCTCAGTCTTTTGGGTGCTGAGTTCTAAGCCAGCTTCCTCTGCTCTTTCACCTTCATCAAAGGCTCTTGAGTTCTTCTTTGCTTTCTGCCATAAGGGTGGCCTATCTGAGGTTGTTGTTACTTCTCCCAGCAGTCTTGATTCCAGTTTGTGATTCATCCAGCCCAGCTTTCACATGATGTACTCTGCATATGATTAAATATTGTACTCTGTGACAGTATACAGTGTACTAGACAGTGTAGTCTGTACTGTTGACATACTATTTCCCTGGGTTTTAACCAGTCCCTTGGTCCTGAGGCCAAAGTTCATCATTACAAGCAGAACATCTTAGCTTCATATTAAGGAAGAAAAAAAAAAAACTTCCTTTTTTGTTCATTTTCAGCTATAGACACATTAGGCAAATCTTTAAATGACAACTTTTTTTTTTTCTTTTGGTGCCTTAAGCTAGATGTCATTCTTGGTCATGCATTTCTCCGTATTTCTCCCAGTAAACAAAAGGCAACTGAAAGTTTGTTTTCCTTATTTTCAGGCATATAAATCCCCAGTGGTCAGAGATGAGGTAGTGCTGTTATACTACAATCGTGCTTAGCAAAGCCATCACATAGGTGCTCCTCAGTGAGTTTCCCAAAGCTCAACTGTTGGTCAGTTATCCAAGGACACAGCAGCTGTGTGAGAGCGTGTGAGGAACGCCCACGGTGCAGGAGCTCCAAAGCCCCCTACTTCAAAACCAGTAACTGCATAGGATATAAATAGGCATGAATCACCCAAGAAAAGCAACACTCACTCCAAGTATGGGAGGGGAGACCCGCTCCAAGCAAGCCCTCGGGCAGCTGGCATCGGAAGCTTCTGTGAGTTCCCTGGTGGTTGCACCATAAGCAGACTTCTCAGATGCCGCTATTCTGCCACCACGTGCGTCCACAGTAGTTCCATAAGCCCCCTTTATTGTCTTTATAGCATGAGTGTTTACATCTTTCAGTTCAGTGCAGTTCAACCCCTCAGTCGTGTCCGACTCTGTGCGACCCCATGAATCGCAGCAGGCCAGGCCTCCCTGTCCATCACCAACTCCCAGAGTTCACTCAGACTCATCTCCATCAAGTCAGTGATGGCATCCAGCCATCTCATCCTCTGTTGTCCCCTTCTCCTCCTGCCCCCAATCCTTCCCAGCATCAGAGTCTTTTCCAATGAGTCAACTCTTCACATGAGGTGGCCAAAGTACTGGAGTTTCAGCTTTAGCATTATTCCTTCGAAAGAAATCCCAGAGTTGATCTCCTTCAGAACGGACTGGTTGGATCTCCTTGCAGTCCAAGGGACTCTCAAGAGTCTTCACCAACACCACAGTTCAAAAGCATCAATTCTTCAGTGCTCAGCTTTCTTCACAGTCCAACTCTCACATCCATACATGACCACAGGAAAAACCATAGCCTTGACTAGATGGACCATTGTTGGCAAAGTAATGTCTCTGCTTTTCAATATGCTATCTAGGTTGGTCATAATTTTTCTTCCAAAGAGTAAGCATCCTTTAATTTCATGGTTGCAGTCACCATCTGCAGTGATTTTGGAGCCCCCCAAATAAAGTCTGACACTGTTTCCACTGTTTCCCCATCTATTTCCCATGAAGTGATGGGACTGGATGCCATGATCTTCGTTTTCTGAATGTTGAGCTTTAGGCCAACTTTTTCACTCTCCTCCTTCACTTTCATCAGGAGGCTTTTTAGCTCCTCTTCACCTTCTGCCATTAGGATGGTGCCATCTGCATACCTGAGGTTATTGATATTTCTCCCGGCAATCTTGGTTCCAGCTTGTGTTTCTTCCAGTCCAGCGTTTCTCATGATGTACTCTGCATAGAAGTTAAATAAGCAGGGTGACAATATACAGCCTTGACGTACTCCTTTTCCTATTTGGAACCAGTCTGTTGTTCCATGTCCAGTTCTAACTGCTGCTTCCTGACCTGCATACAGATTTCTCAAGAGGCAGGTCAGATGGTCTGGTATTCCCATCTCTTGAAGAATTTCCCACAGTTTATTGTGATGCACACAGTCAAAGGCTTTGGCATAGTCAATAAAGCAGAAATAGATGTTTTTCTGGAACTCTCTTGCTTAAGCAGTCTCAAAACAAAGCACGTTATGTTTGAATTTCTAGGTAAATAGTACAGACCATTACTTGGAAGATGAATTTTGTCTTTCTCCCCTGGAACCTTACTATTGTGTAATAAATGCATGCTCAGTTGCTCAGTCACGTCTGAATCTTTCCAACCCCCTAGACTGTAGCCTCCCAAGCTCGTCTGTCCATGAGATTTCCAAGGCAAGAATACTAGAGTGAGCTGCCATTTCCTTTTCCAGGGGATCTTCACAACCTAGGGGTCAGACCTGAATTCCTTGCTTTCCCTGCATTGGCAGGAGGGCCCTTTACCATTGTACTGCTTGGGAACCCTGGTATCTAATGATCTGAAGAAGTGAGCAGAATGTTAGTATTTTGGACCAGGTGGGTACTGTATCACACAAGTTCTTCATTAATTTAGAGCTTTCTTAACTACAGTTTTTAAAAATATAATAGGTCGATTTTAAACTCAACAATTCTTTCAAGAAACAAAATTGTTGCAGAAGTACAAATAATAGAGTTAACAAACATCACTTGGAACACTTATTATACTTAAGGAGAGAAACAATTTTTAACTCAAACTTTCACCCTTTTGAATAAAATATTTATAGCTAAGTAAGTGCTAAAATTGGGGAGCTTTGCAGGTGACTCAGATGGTAAAGAATCTGCCTGCAAGGTAGGATATTCAGGTTTGACCTCTGGGTCAGAAAGATTCCCTGGAGAAAGGGATGTTTCAGTACAGTTCAGTCACTTAGTCGGTCTGCCTCTTTGCATCCCATGGAATGCAGCACGCCCGGCTTTCCTGTCCATCACCAATTCCTGGAGCTCGCTCAAACTCATGTCCATCAAGTCGGTGATGCCATGCAACCACCTCATCCTCTGCCGTCCCCTTCTCCTCCCAGCTTCAATCTTTCCCAGCATCAGGGTCTTTCCTAGTGAGTCAGTTCTTCACATCAGGTGGCCAAAGTATTGGAGCTTCAGCTTCAGCATCAGTCCTTCCAATGAATATTCAGGACTGATTTCTTTTAGGATGGACTAGTTTGATCTCCTGGCAGTCCAAGGGACTCTCAAGAGTCTTCTACAACACCATAGTTCAAAAGCATCAATTCTTTGGTGCTCAGCTTTCTTTTTGGTCCAGCTATCACATCCGTACATGACTATTGGAAAAACCATAGCTTTAACTAGACTTTATTTTCTTGGGCTCCAAAATCACCACAGAGGGTGATTACAGCCATGGAATTAGAAGATGGTTGCTTCTTGGAAGAAAAGGGGATGTTTACCCACTTCAGTATTCTTGCTTGGAGAATTTCATGGACAGAGGAGCCTGGGAGGTTACAGTCCATGAGGCTGCAAAGAACTGGGACATGACTGAGCGACTAATGCTAACACTACCTGATTATACTATGGGTTTCTCGGGTGGCTCAGTTGATAAAGAATCTGCCTACAGCGGCGCAGACACCCAGGTTCAATCCCTGAGTGGAGAAAGTCCCCTGGAGAAGGAAATGACAACCCACTCCAGTATTCTTGCCTGGAAAATCCTATGGACAGAGGACCATGGTGGGCCATAGTCCATGGGATTGCAAAGAATTGGACATGACCTATCAACTAAACCACCAATGACTGATAATATTATTGCTGATAAACAGTAATGAATGAATGTTAGCTGTTGTGTTAAATTGAATTAATTACTTCATTTAATTATTTGATGTAGTGCATCTCCTTAGGAAGGATCCACATTAGTTCATTGCTTTCTAGTAGATTCCGATTTGCCCCTTTTCCCTATTAAAACACAATAGCAATAGCCATGTAAATTACTTGTTGTAAACTAGAATGTGCCTTTTCCTTTTGCGATTCTGACTCTACTCCAGAGATAATGTCCCCTGAATTTTCAAATAAGTTGGCGTATTTTTATATCTCATCCACATGGTTCTAATATAGAAGGGTTTGCCGCGTGTCATAAAATGCTCATTTGGTTTGATTGTTCATCCCATACGATGTGGTGAACTTTGCAATGCAATCTGAATTGCTTTTGTCGCTTCCATTTCCAAAGATAACTCTGTATTGTAAAAACAAATGACCCCAGAATATATTTCAGGTAGTTTTAAAGGCAAAATACACAAGCCATTATATGGTTCTAAATGTAAGAGGGTTAGGACACGTTCTGTAGAATATATCCATTCTCCTTACACTGCTTTATCAAGCACTGTTCACTATAACAGAAGGAGCAGTGCAAAATTCTAACCACACAGGCACACTTCCTAAATAACGACTGAAGACCTTATTACCCATCTTTGGGATGCCAAAAGGAAGGAGCGGGGTCGCTATGGACAACTGGTCCAGGCTGCAGCGGTAGCCTGGGCAGCTCGTGGAATGAGCCGCCGCAGTCCTAGAGGAAGGCCAGCATCTCCACTCCCTGCTGCCGCCCTAAGTCTCGCTCATCTTGTGTCCTGACGGAGCCTTGCAGGTTAGGCCCCAGCCCATAAGCCACTGGATTAGTCCACAGTGTGAAGCTCAGGTAACTGAAATTTTGAAAACAGAAGAAATCTTCTAAGGTAAACATATATAAAACTTCCTTTGAGATGTTAATAGGAATTTCTGTTGCTGTAAGAGATAGTGACAGATTTTATTCTCTTGGGCTCCAAAATCACTGCAGACTGTTACATCAGCCATGAAATTAATGACATTTGCTCCTTGGAAGGAAAGCTATGACAAACCTAGGCAGCATATTAAAAAGCAGAGATACCACTTTGCCAACAAAGGGCCATATAATCAAAGCTATTGTTTTTCCACTAGTCACGTATGGATGCGACTGTTGGACCATAAAGAAGGCTCGCCACAGAAGACTGATGCGTTTTAATTGTGGTGCTGGAGAAGATGCTTAAGACTCCCTTGGACAACAGTGAGATCAAACCAGTCCATCCTAAAAGAAATCAGTCCTGAATATTCAGTGGAAGGACTTAAGCTGAAGTTGAAGCTCTAATACTTAGGGCATCAGATGCAAAGCACTGACTCACTGGAGAAGCCCCTGATGCTGGGAAAGACCGAAGGCAGGAGGGAAAGCAGGCAACAGAGGATGAGATGGTTGGGTGACATCACTGGCTCAGTGGTCATAAATTTGAGTAAATTCCTGGAGGGAGTCTAGGGCAGGGAATCCTGGCATGCTGTAGTCATGGGATTGCAGAGTTAGAACAATCTGACGATTGAACAACAGCAACAAGAGACACTGATCATTTTTCTTTATAAATTTTATGTTTTGCTTTATTTATGTTTTATCATATATATTGACATGCACATTTAAAGTATACAGCAAGTTGTGAAGGATCTCCACAATCAAGCCAATTAACACACACGTCATTTTGCAGTTTCCTTTCTAGTGTCAGTATGGGATAAGAACACTCAAGATCTATTCTTTCTTGGCAAATTTTAGGTTTATGAAATAATAGCAAATTATTATTTATGATAATCCCCTATAGTAAACTATACTCACCATTAGATCCTCCAAAGTTAGTCATCTAATAACTAAAACTTTGTACCCCATGACTGACATCTTCTCATTTTTCCTGTCTGCCATCTCTAGCAATAACTTATTCTCTGGTTTTATGAGTTCAGCTATTTCAGATTTGAGGCATTAGTGAAGTCATGTAAAACATTTGTGTTTCTAGTTTATTTCATACAGCACGCTGTCCTCCCGGTTCATCCAAGTTACTGTAAATGGCAGAATTTGCTTTTCATTTTTAACAGTTTAACAACATTTATTTGTCTAGTTTTACTTATCTGTCTATTATCTACCCATCCATCCTCCTTAGACATTCAGCTACCTAAGGATATTTAGGTTGACTCTGTGTCTTGGGCGTTGTAAATAACATTGCAGTGAGCATGGGGCTGTTTACCGACTTCATTTCCTTTGCATATACAACCTGAGGTGGGGCTGCTGGGTCACATCTGTCTTCCTCAGATGATTCTCCTTAATAACTGCATTTGTGGTTCCACCAATCAGGTACACAGTTTCCCTCTCCCCACATCCTCACCAACACTTGCTGTCTTTATCCTTTTAGTAATAGCTATCTAACAGTTGTGACATGACATCTCATTGTGGCTTTGAGTTGTATTTCCCTTATGATCAGTGATGTTGAACATCTTTTCATGTATCCATTGGTTTTATATGTCTTCCTTCAAGAAATGTCTATTTGAGCACTTAACCCATTTTTAATAGATTACTTGATTTGTTTTTGTTACTGAATTGTTGAATTCCTTGTGCGTTTTGAACGTTAACTCCTTAGAGAGAGTTTGCAAATATTCTCCCCATTCCATAGATTGCAATTTCACTCTGTTGGTGGTTTTCTTGGCTGTGTAGAAACGTTTTAGTTTTATGTCATCCTGCTTGTCTATTTTTGCTTTTATTGCTAGTGAGTTTGGGGTCTTACTTAAAAATTCTTTGCCCAAACCAATGTCAAGAAGATTTTTTCCCCTCAATTTTATTTATAATTACAACAAAAATAATAAAATAATTAAGAATATTCTTAACCAAAGAAGTCAAAGACCTGTGCACTGAACGTTATAAAACACTGATGAAGGAAATTTGAAAAAAATACAGATAAATGGATACCCCATGCTCATGGAATGGAAAAATTAATATTGTTAATGTGTCTGTACTACTCAAAATGTTCTCTAGGCTACATGCAAGCCATCTCAAAAATCCCAGTGCCTTTCTTTCCATAAATAGAAAGAAGAATTCTAAAATAATATGAAATAACAAAAGACCTCCAATAGCTAGCTAAAGCAGTCTTCAACAGGATGAATAAACCTGGAGGCATCACTCTTTCTGATTTCATACAGTAGCTTTACATGATATTAGCATAAAAACAGACATGTAGACCAATGGAATAGAATAGAGTCTGGAAACAAATTCACGCATTTACAATTGACTGATTTTTGACAAAGGTTCCAAGAATACACAGTGGTAGAAGAATAATCTATTCAATAAATGGTATAGAACAAACTGGGTATCTATATGTATAGGAATAAAATAGGACGTTTTCTCTCATATAAATAAAAATCATCTCAAAATAGCTTATGACTTGGATGACACGCCTCACACATAAGACTACTGGACACACTGCTGTTAATACTAACTCATTCAAGGTGCATGCTGACTCTGCGAATTAACACTACTTTTACTCATGTTTTACAAGACAGAAAGTTGAGGTGCAGAGCATTGAGTAATTTGCCCAAGTCATACAGTGTGATTGAAGTCTTGCTTTGAGCTTAAGTGGCCTGCAGACAGAACCTGTGTCCTTGGCCTCTCACCTACAGACACTGAAAGAATAATGCTATCAATAGTCAATGTCAGTAAATGAAGAAAGCATTTTGAAGCTTTAAAGACGATTTTCTTAATATTAGAGGTAAGTAATAGCAGAAAACCACGCTCTCATTCTCTGAAATTCACTGAAAGCACAGTAGCTGTGCGTTGCTGGCCTGTAGACTTCACTTATCCTGATAATGACTGATTAGAGGAACAAGAGGCGTTTGAATGTGACCCTTGGTCCAAATAAGCGTATAAGTGTTTGGACAGCAGCCAAAATATCGTCTAAATTTCAGAACCTGTTGAACAGACAAGTGTGAGTTGTTATAATCAGACTTTCTAGGTCATGTCATAAATACTTGTTTGGAAAATTAGAGAGAAGTAGAGAATAATTAAAATCCCATTCATGACCAGGTTTCCTAAGCAGCATTTTCCATGACTATTATCGCTATGAAATTAGCATAAAGAATTTGAAAATGCGTGACTCTCACCATCCAAAGCTCGTGTTAATTTTCGGTGATTTGAAGAATGGCACGATGGGTCTTCATTTAGAATCAAAACGTCCAGGTAATGAGGCAGGCGATGGTGGTAAAGTGTGAAGGTTAAGATGATTGGACTTCTGGTGTGCGGGTTGATTTAACAGGTTGCATTAGCATTTCCCAGGAGTGGCACTAATTTGAGCTAGAATCTTTTTACAAGCTGTCTGTATATTTCCTTGCAAGTTGTTTCGTAGAGTGCCCTCAATACATGTCTTCTTGAGCTTTTTTTTTTCCATAATAACTTCATGCTGGTTGAGCCCAAATGTAGTGATCCCAGGGCTCTGTTGTGGCTGCTGGCATGCAGATATGCATGTGGGAAAGTGCCAGAATGCCAGTTAGGTTTTAGCCTCCGCATTTAACAGGACACTCCCAGCAAACCAGTGTCTCTTCTTGCAACTGTACACCTCTTTATTCAAAGGAAGGCATTTGTTACCCATGTGAACCTAGCATGGGAAAAGCAGATAAAGGCGAGAAATCCAAGGAAATTACATGATGGGGTTGAATGCAACTATTTAAACACTCAAGTTCTTTAATAGGCAAAAAGACAAGACGAGCTTATGAAGCAGAGTTCACGCATGAACATACACGCACATAAAACACACTTTGACGCACACACACTCATCCAGAGACGCATGGAGAGCTGCCCTGTACTGTTCCTCTTTGAATACACCAGGACTCTGTGGAGGCTCCATAATTGAGTTATAGCCATCACCCATATATTAGATTCCAGCCTGAGCCATGGCAAGTCTAAGTAATAGATTGAAAAATACAATTATTGCTTACCTACAGAATTCCTTTGCTTGAGAGGTAAGGCATATATATCAGAAAAGTTGTTGTGTTTTTTTTTCCCCAGGCCTATTCAATAAATGAACATTACACCAGGATTCTTACACAGAGTATCTCTGAAATGGGTTTTGTATTGATTTTTGTAACTATCCTGTTAGATGACGTTATTCCTTAGTGTGTCAGGTTTAGATCAGTCCCCCGGAGCAGGTCATTGAGGTGATAACTGTCATTTGGAGGGACAGAAAAGCAATCATAGCTTTTTCATTACTTACCGTTTCCCCCTGCGAGTGGGGGATCATTTGACATATTATGGCTTCTGTGATTTAAGCTGCATTCTGAAATTAAGTGCTAGAATATCACGCTGTGGGGTGAGAAAAATCAACTTCATGTCAAAGAACCACAGGCCCCTGGGTCACACATACCCAGGAACCCCTCAGATTTCAAGAAAGCTGGGTTGTTGGCTGTGAACATAAAAAATACACCTATATCTGAAAAGAGCTGCAAGAAAAGCAGAATTAATCCAAAAAATTTCACTTCTCTCTTTTTTTAGATTTTATAATTATCTGGGAAAACACTAAAAATGAGGAAAGCAGTGTCAGCACAGACAGAGGTCAAAGCCCGTGGATTTTTAAAGTTCTGTGCAGTGGTCGGATGTTTACACTGTCCGTGCTTCATGAAAAAAATGTTTTAAACAGTCACAGTCGGGCATGTCTCAAGACACTGGGACAGACAAAACCAGAATCCATAGAACAGAACACGCGGAACGGCCTTTCCTAAGAGCAACCGGAGGGGAGGGGGTGGGGTCTGTGTGGGAGAAGAGCAGATAAGGGAGCAGGGCAAATCCGTACAGAAGGGGCCAGCCTGCCTTCAGGGTCCTCCCGGTGGTCCACCCCTACCGTGCTGCGGGAATTAGGGGGACAGATCACGGGCAGGAGAGAGGAGGAGCGCGTTCCCAGAAGCCACACCCTGAAAAGACTCGCTTGCATCATTGCCTGGGACTTCCCGTGCTCCATGTCTTCAGAAAGTTCTGCGTGAATTTTCTTCCATTCTCCCCTCTGGGGCTGCTTCAACAATTGGGACTAAAAAAAATAATGTTTCCAAGCTCATATTTCTGGCAATACTCCCTGACTAAACATGTGCACACCATTCCCAACTCAACCTTTCCAAAATAACCCATTCTCTCAACCTTAACCTTCCAGTCTTGGGTCTTACTTATTTCTCCACTTCTAATCTCTCCCTCATCCTGGTCTCTTCCTGTTCCCTATTTCACAACAGTAAGTCTTGTTTTTCTGTTCCCTTGAAACTTGAAAGGAGATAAAAACACCCTCCTTGTTAAATTATGTATCTCCTTTTTGAATGCTCAAATCTCCTTCACGTGAGATTTCTCATTTTCTCTCCTGTCATATCATATCTTTTCCTTTCCTCTGGAACTTTCTTCCTCTCTCATGTTGCAAAGATTATGTTCTCTTGTTTTTCTTCTTGTTTTTTTTCTGATCGTTCTTTAAAAATATTATTGCATATATTTTTTCTAATATTGCCTTTAATATTATGAGTTAGTGAAGAGTGAGTGAAGTTGCTCAGTCGTGTCTGACTCTTTGTGACCCCACGGACTGTGGCAGCCTACCACGATCCTCTGTCCATGGGATTTTCCAGGCAAGAGTACTGGAGTGGGTTGCCATTTCCTTCTCCAGAGGCAACTATGGAGAACTCCATAGGCAACTCCATGGCAACTCCAGAGGATCTTCCTGACCTAGGGGCTGAACCCAGGTCTTCCGCATTGTAGGCAGACGTTTTACCATCTGAGCCACCTTACTTATCTATTGATGCAAAACAGACGGCCCTATAATTCAGCAGGCTAAAGTAACACACATGTATGATCTTACATGGACTTCCTGGGTGGCTTAGCACTGAAGAATTTGCCTGTCAATGCAGGAGGAGTGTGTTCCATCCCTGGGTTGGGACGATCTCCCAAGGAGGAAATGGCAACTCAGTCCGGTATTCTTGCTTGGGAAATCCTGTGGACAGAGGAGCCTGGCAGGCTGCAGTCCGTGGGGTCATAAAGAGCAAGACACAGCTGAGCGCACGCAGACCTTAAATTACATATTGTAGGTAAGGAACTGGCATGACTTAACTGGTGCTCACTCTCAACCTTGTGATCTGTTGATTAGAAGCAAATTACACCTGAGGAGGATATTATACAAAGCTACAAATACTTGGAGGTAGAGATTACAGGCAGAGAAGGCAATGTACCCTACTCCAGTACTCTTGCCTGGAAAATCCCATTGACAGAGGAGCCTGGTAGGCTGCAGTCCATGGGGTCGCTGAGGGTCAGACACGACTGAGCAACTTCACTTTCATGCACTGGAGAAGGAAACGGCAACCCACTCCAGTGTTCTTGCCTGGAGAATCCCAGGGACAGGGGAGCCTGGTGGGCTGCTGTCTATGAAGTCACACAGAGTCGGATATGACTGAAGTGACTTAGCAGCAGCAGCAGAGATTATAGGAGCTATACTGGAAACCATCAATGACAAAGGTTATTGTTTCTGCTGTTCCGGGTTAACACTTTTCTCACTGGATTCAGCTGTGTTTAACTGACTGGTTTTCTCCTTTGAATCAAAAATGTATCACATACGTGTAGAACTGATCACACACCACAGTGTGACCACAGGCCTGCCTTTTCTGTGGGCTACACCATGATGTGCCTGTGAGCAGGTTTCATGTCTCACTTATCTCTCCATCTTGAATATTAAACATAGTGTCCTATATATCCAATAGTATTAAGCAGACATTTGATTAGCTTTCAGTTCAGTTCAGTTCAGTTCAGTCGCTCAGTTGTGTCAGACTCTTTGTGACCCTATGAATCGCAGCACGCCAGGCCTCCCTGTCCATCACCAACTCCCGGAGTTCACTCAAACTCACATCCATCGAGTTGGTGATGCCATCCAGCCATCTCATCCTCTGTTATCCACTTCTCCTTCTGCACCCAATCCCTCCCAGCATCAGAGTCTTTTCCAATGAGTCAACTCTTCACATGAGGTGGCCAAAGTACTGGAGTTTCAGCTTCAGCATCATTCCTGCCAAAGAAATCCCAGGGCTGATGTCCTTCAGAATGGACTGGTTGGATCTCCTTGCAGTCCAAGGGACTCTCAAGAGTCTTCTCCAACACCACAGTTCAAAAGCATCAATTCTTCAGCGCTCAGTCTTCTTCACAGTCCAACTCTCACATCCATACATGACCACAGGAAAAACCATAGCCTTGACTAGATGGACCATTGTTGGCAAAGTAATGTCTCTACTTTTCAATATGATATCTAAGTTGGTCATAACTTTTCTTCCAAAGAGTAAGTATCTTTTAATTTCATGGCTGCAGTCAACATCTGCAGTGATTTCGGAGTCCCCCAAAATAAAATCAAACACTGTTTCCACATCTATTTCCCATGAAGTGATGGGACCAGATGCCATGATCTTAGGTTTCTGAATGTTGAACTTTAAGCCAACTTTTTCAATCTCCTCTTTCACTTACATCAAGAGCCTTTTTAGTTCCTCTTCACTTTCTGCCATAAGGGTGGTTTAAGTCATCTAATACCTTTTTGCATGCTCCATTAACCCCTCACTCTCTAAAGTGATACCACCTCCCATTACCTACTGGGGAACATGATTCTACCAAGTTCATTAGATGAAGTCTATTTACTGAAATTAACATGTGTGGGAATAATTTAGTGCCTAGAAAATTTTAAAAAATTAACAGAGGAATTAACTGTAGATGAAAATGTCCAATTTGATTATCTATATGTCTTTCCCCTTAGACTGCTGTGGGTTAGCATTTGGATACTCTAAAAAGCAAAGTAAAATATACTCCGCCCCTTTTTAAGAGACAGAAAAGAGCCCCCAAAAATAAAGTAATCAAAATATCGGTTAAACATTAGTGTATGAGATTTTAGGCCGCATTGTATAAGTGATCCTGATAAAATGCCCTTGGAATTTCCACCATTTATAAACTGGATTTGATAAAATAATTTTGTCAAATTTTTTCAGGTGAAATATCTTCTAAGAAACTAACTCTTACAGATGTTTTGAGATATAGACCTTATAATTTGTTTTTTTTTACCCTTGAAAGGAAAGCTATGACTGACCAAGACAGCATATTAAAAATCAGACATCACTTTGTCCATAAAGGTCCGTATAGTTACAGCTGTGGTATTTCCAGTAGTCAGTCAGTCACGGATGTGAGAGCTGGACCATAAAAAGGACTAAGCAATGAAGAATCTATATTTTTGAATTATGGTGTTGGAGAAGACTCTTGAGAGTCCCTGGATTGCAAGAAGACCAAACCAGGAAATCCTACAGGAAATCAACACTGAATATTTACTGAAAGGACTGACACTGAAGTTGAAGCTCCATTACTTTGGCCACCTGATACGAAGACGCGACTCATTGGAAAAGACCCGGATTCTGGGAAATGTTAAAGGCGAAAGGATAAGAGGGCAGCAGAGGATTCAATGATTAGATAGATCACTGTCTCAATGAACATGAGTTTGAGTAAACTCCAGGAAATTGTGAGAGACAGGGAAGCCTGGCATGCTGCAGTCCACGGGGTCACAAAGAGTCAGATGCGACTTAGCGACTGAACAGCAACAGTAACGAGGGTTCATCTAGCAGTGAATTAAAGCATTCCATTATTTTAGAGGGATGTAATTTTGAATAATGTTAGAATATTCCTTAGTTATGAATCCAAGAGGCCTTTCCAACTATGCTTGAGTAATGCTCATTTTTAAAGTCTGAACTGATGATTTAGACACAGAAAGACAACGGAGCAAACATTTGTTTCAACTAAATGTTTAGGCTGCATGTTAGAAAATATTCTCTGTTCAGTGCTGGGAATTTATTGACACTTACTTATTTCCTCTAACAGATGAACTCAGCTATGAAGTTATATATAAATAGATGCCGTCTGAAGTTTTCAAACTCTAAATACTCTTCATAAGGACATTATTATTTTTCTTTCAAGCTTAGAATATGAAATAGCCTCTTTTCTATATATGAATGCACCCTTTTTCAAATGTTTCCATTGAATTAACAAATGTATGCATTCTAGCATAATAAATACCTCCTTCAGAATTTGGTTTCAAAAATATATCTAAGTAACTTAAAATCTGTATTTATTATCTTGAATGGAGACACAGAGGATTAGCATTCAAAAATTTCACAATATGCTCTGCTCCGTGGTGTATCCATAACTTACACTGGGCCTTTTATTAGAGATCATCCTTCCAGGCACAGACACGAATCCTGACTTAAAACGGAGGGCGATCGTCCTGGTAAGAAGCTGCCTGTGTAGACTCCATCCTGAACGTAAGCGAGCAGTGTGACTCTCTTCATGGATTTTCTTAATCAGTTCATCTCCATTCAGGAATGTAGAAGGACTTTCAAGCAGCTTTACTTGGACTGCAAAACTGGGCAAGAAAAGATTATAGCAAATCTTCTCAGTGATTCTATTTCAGTTGTTTTTTTTTTTTTAGAAAATGGGATGGGTGAAGGTGAAGAGAAAACTTCACATAGCACTTAGAAAGTTTCCAAATTTGACTGAATATAAGTTTTTGTCTTGGCCCCAAATGCAGTTAGAACAAGCCAACAAAGACGTTTTCCTTAATCTCTGAAAATTATAAAGGCACAGACAAAAGCCTATTTGTCAGAGCGTCATCACTGCAGTTCCTGGGGGAGGAGAGCTAATTTTAATAAAGCCCAACTCTAGTGGAGTCAAGTCTTCTGGAATGGTGTGTGAGGAGCTCTTCAAATCCTCTGCCACAAAGCCAATGATCATATTGGACAAAGTTGTCAGAAATCATCATTTTAGGACTCTGGAGGCAGGCAAATCTATAACATCCCAGCTGGGACCTGCTCACCTGAGTAAAAACTGTTGCATCATCATCTGCTGCTGCTGAGACGCTTCAGTCATGTCCGACTCTTTGCAGCCCCATAGACGGCAGCCCACCAGGCTCCACGGTCCCTGGAATTCTCCAGGTAAGAACACTGGAGTGGGTTGCCATTTCCTTCTCCAATGCATGAAAGTGAAAAGTGAAAGTGAAGTTGCTCAGTCGTGTCCGACTCTTAGCGACCCCATGGATTGCAGCCCCCAGGCTCCTCCGTCCATGGGATTTTCCAGGCAAGAGTACTGGAGTGGGGTGCCATTGCCTTCTCCCGTCATCACCCGAAGGAATATTAAAATGGCAACTCTGATGAATGACCAAGGCTGAGTGTAGACACTCAAGGAAATGGGAAACTCCTGGGGGCTTCAATTTTAGAGGGACTCCCTTCATGAGGTTTAACAAAAGCAATCCCACCAGGTTCTCACAGTGATCCCACTGAAATTCTTGAGACCCTGGCAGTGGAGTGGAGAAGGGGAGAGCAGTCATCTTAGAAATGCACTGAGAGTTCATTCTTCATGACAAAGAACTGCTTCCCCGGGAAGATGACTTAACCAGACTTATTTCATAAGAGATAAGTGAGTTCTTCCCATACCACTCTTTAAGCTTCTCTTCTATTTTTTAAAAAATTTTTACTTCTATGTTACAACACTGTATTGGTTTTGCCACACACTGACATGAATCAGCCACAGGTGTACACGAGCTCTCTCTTCTAATCACAGTGGGAGAAAACATAGTCAACAGAAGCCAGTATCAAGAAGAACACTTGAGAACATTGTGGCTAGGAAGCGGAGTAAGAAGCGTAGGGGAGCGGCTCTACCAGTCCAGAAGCGCTGGTGAAGACCACAGATGCCCAGGCAGCGGTGACACAGATTTAAACATAAGCCTGTAGAATTCTTCCCTCCCCAGTTCTTCACTCCATCAACCAGGCTCCGGTATAATGAGAGAGCATCACAGCTTAAAGAGCTGCAACGTTCAGACTCTAAGAGGAATTAGGGAAAACTTAAGAAAACAGACAAAAATGAGAACTCTATGGTACACTGACGCCTCTGTCACCTAAAGCCACAGCAAGCAGTTAAAACAGCCCGGCTCCTGGTCAGATTATCACACTCTCACATTGAGAGCCTATTGCAGCTCAGTCCAATTCAGTCGCTCAGTCGTGTCTGACCCTCTGCGACCCCATGAATCGCAGCACGCCAGGCCTCCCTGTCCATCACCATCTCCTGGAGTTCACTCAGACTCACATCCATCGAGTCCGTGACGCCATCTAGCCATCTCATCCTCGGTTGTCCCCTTCTCCTCCTGTCCCCAATCCCTCCCAGCATCAGAGTCTTTTCCCATGAGTCAACTCTTTGCATGAGGTGGCCAAAGTACTGGAGTTTCAGCTTTAGCATCAGTCCTTCCAAAGAGCACCCAGGACTGATCTCCTTTAGGATGGATTGGTTGGATCTCCTTGAAGTCCAAGGGACTCTCAAGAGTCTTCTCCAACACCACAGTTCAAAAGCATCAGTTCTTCAGCACTCAACCTTCTTCACAGTCCAACTCTCACATCCATACATGACCACAGGAAAAACCATAGCTTTGACTAGACGGACCTTAGACTGCAAAGCAATGTCTCTGCTTTTGAATATGCTCTCTAGGCTGGTCATAACTTTTCTTTCAAGGCCTATTTAGTCACTTCCTATTACCTGATACAGGATGCTTGCACTGTGCTTGGTCGCTCAGCCATGCCTGACTCTCTGCAATCCCATGGACTATAGATCTTCAGGTCCCTCTGTCCATGGGGATTCTCCAGGCAAGAATACTAGAGTGAGACACGATGCTTGGCTTTCAACAACAACAACAAAATTATGAGGCATGTCAATAAGCAAAAAGAAAACAGAGTCTGAGGAAAGAAAGCCATCATAAGAACTGGACTCAGATATGCCACAGTCATCAGAGTATTCACACAAAGAATTTTAAAAGACTACAGTACTGTGTTGAGGGCTTTAATGGAAAAGTTAGACACTATGCAAGAACAGACAGGCAGTGTAAACAGATGAGATGACCTAAGCATGATCAAGAAGAAACACTGGAAATCAAAAGAACTGTAACAGAAAGAGAGAATGACTCAGACTGGATATGATCAAGATGTGAAAGAATAAATTTGAAGATATGTCAATAGAAGCTTGACAAACTGAAATGCAAAGAAAATAAAGAATGAAAACACACACACACACACAACATTCAGGAATCAGGGGGGAATTTCAAAATGCGTAGTCGAAGTATAATTGAAATACCATATGAGAAAAGAGAACGAGATGAAAAGAATATTTGGGGTAATAGTGCATTACTTTCTAATATTAATGACAGATACCAAATCACAGACAAAGGAACCTCAGGGAATATCAAGTAGGATAAATACCATAAAATTATGCTTGCTGCTGCTGCTGCTAAGCCGCTTCAGTTGTGTCCAACTCTGTGCTACCCCAGAGATGGCAGCCCACCAGGCTCCTCTGTCCCTGGGATTCTCCAGGCAAGAACACTGGAGTGGGTGCCATTTCCTTCTCCAATGCATGAACGTGAAAAGTCAACTGTGTCTGACTCCTAGTGACCCCATGGACTGCAGCCTACCAGGCTCCTCATCCATGATTAGGCATGTCTAATTAAAACTGCAAAACTATGGACAAAGACAGAATCTTAAAAGGAACATAAATGGGGAAAATATCTTACCTAGAGAGGAACAAGGATATGAATTACAGCAGATGTGTTATTAGGGACTATATAAGCAAGAAGAGAGTAAAGTGAAACTGCAGTATTATGGGTAAGTACAATGCAGAACGAATAACCGTTTTCAGTAAATCTTGTTGGAAGACTTGAGCAACTTGATGCAAATATATATTACACAGACTTAAACATCAATCATGTACCTTTCACAAAAGTTAACTCAACATGGATCACAGACCTGACTATAAAATAGAGAATTATAAAATTTCTGCAGTATATAGAAAAATATCTAGGTGACCTTGGGTTTTGTGATGAGTTTTTAGCATTAATGGCAAAAGTACTACCCAGGAAACAAACAAAAACAAAAAACAAACAAAAAAAGACTCTAGATTTCATCAAATCAAAACTTTCTGCTTTGCTATACATTGCTAGGAGAATGAAAAACCACAGATTGGGAAAAAATATTTGTGAAACACATATTTATAAAGGATTTGTATCCAGTATATAAAAAGGATTTGTACCCAATATATAAAAAGACCTATTAAACTCAATAATAAGTAATAATAAATGACACAATTAAAAAGTGAGAAAAAGATATGAACAGACACTTCAGCCAAGAAGATATACTAACTACAAATAAGTTTTTGAGAAGCTTCTCAGTCACTCAATTGTGTCTGACTTTGCAACCCTATAGAATATAGGCCACCTACCTTCCTGTCCCTGGGATTTTCCAGTCAAGAACATTGGAGTGAGTTGCCATTTCCTCCTCCAGGAGATCTTCCTGACTCAAGGATTGAACCCACATCTCTCCTGAGTCCCTGCATTGGCAGATGGATTCTTTACCACTGAGCCACCTGGGAAACCCATCGCTTATCCTTCAGTTCAGTTCAGTTGCTCAGTCGTGTCTGACTCTTTGCGACCCCATGAATCTCAGCACGCCAGGACTCCCTGTCCACCAACTACCAGAGTTCACTCAGACTCACATCCATCGAGTCAGCGATGCCATCCAGCCATCTCATTCTCAGTCATCCCCTCCTGCTCCTGCTCCCAATCCCTCCCAACATCAGTCTTTTCCAGTGAGTCAACTCTTCACATGAAGTGGCCAAAGTACTAGAGTTTCAGCTTTAGCATTATTCCTTCCAAAGAAATCCCAGGGATGATGTCCCTCAGAATTGACTGGTTGGATCTCCTTGCAGTCCAAGGGACTCTCAAGAGTCTTCTCCAACACCACAGTTCAAAAGCACCAATTCTTCGGCACTCAGCCTTCTTCACAGTCCAACTCTAACATCCATACAGGACCACAGGAAAAACCATAGCTTTGACCAGATGGATCTTTGTTGATAAAGTAATGTCTCTGCTTTTCAATATGCTATCTAGGTTGGTCATAACTTTCCTTCCAAGGAGTAAATGTCTCTTAATTTCATGGTTGCAACCACCATCTGCAGTGATTTTGGAGCCCCCAAATTAAGTCTGACACTGTTTCCACTGTTTCCCCTCTATTTCCCATGAAGTGATGGAACCAGATGTCATGATCTTCGTTTTCTGAATGTTGAGCTTTAGGCCAACATTTTTGCTTTCCTCTTTCACTTTTATCAAGAGGCTTTTTAACTCCTCTTCACTTTCTGCCATAAGGGTGGTGTCATCTTCTTATCTGAAGTTATTGGTATTTCTCCCAGAAGTCTTGATTCCAGCTTGTGTTTCTTCCAGTCCAGCGTTTCTCATGATGTACTCTGCATAGAAGTTAAATAAGCAGGGTGACAATATACAGCCTTGACGTACTCCTTTTCCTATTTGGAGCCAGTCTCTTGTTCCATGTCCAGTTCTAAATGCTGCTTCCTGACCTGGAAGCAGACTTCTCAAGAGACAGGTTAGGTGGTCTGGTATTCCCATCTCTTGAAGAATTTTCCACAGTTTATTGTGATCCACACAGTCAAAGGCTTTGGCATAGTCAATAAAGCAGAAATAGATGTTTTCTGAAACTCTCTTGCATTTTCCATGATCCAGAGGATGTTGGCAATTTGATCTCTGGTTCCTCTGCCTTTTCTAAAGCCAGCTTGAACATCAGGAAGTTCATGGTTCACTTATTGCTGAAGCCTGGTTTGGAGAATTTTGAGCATTACTTTACTAGCGTGTGAGATGAGTGCAACTGTGTGGTAGTTTGAGCATTCTTTGGCATTGCCTTTCTTTGGAATTGGAGTGAAAACTGACCTTTTCCAGACCTGTGGCCAATGCTGAGTTTTCCAAATTTGCTGGCATATTGAGTGCAACACTTTCATAGTATCATGTTTCAGGATTTGAAATAGCTTAACTGGAATTACATCACCTCCACTAGCTTTGTTCATAGCGATGCTTTCCAAGGCCCACTTGACTTCACATTCCAAGATGTCTGGCTCTAGGTTAGTGATCACACTATCATGATTATCTGGGTCATGAAGATCTTTTTTGTACAGTTCTTCTGTGTATTCTTGCCACCTCTTTTTAATATCTTCTACTTCTGTTATGTCCAGACCATTTCTGTTCTTTATCAAGCCCATCATTGCATGAAATGTTCCCTTGGTATCTCTAATTTTCTTGAAGAGATCTCTAGTCTTTCCCATTCTGTTCTTTTCCTCTATTTCTTTGCACTGATCACTGAAGAAGGCTTTCTTATCTCTTCTTGCTATTCTCTGGAACTCTGCATTCAGATGCTTATATCTTTCCTTTTCTCCTTGGCTTTTCACCTCTCTTCTTTTCACAGCTATTTGTAAGGCTTCCCCAGACAGCCATTTTGCTTTTTTAGCATTTCTTTTCCATGGGGATGGTCTTGATCCCTGTCTCCTGTGCAGTGTCACAAACCTCATTCCGTAGTTCATCAGGCACTCTATCTATCAGATCTAGGCCCTTAAATCTATTACTCACATCCACTGTATAATCATAAGTGACATACAAATTAAAGCAACAGTTGAATACCTCCATATATCTTACCAAAATGATTATATTTTTTAATGAAATAATATGGGAATAGTTGCTTATGCAAGCTCTCATTCATTGATGTAGGAATTCCAAATGGTATGGCCCACTTTGGAAGATGATTTTATAGTTTCTTACAAAAGTGGGGACTTTTACCATGAGGTCTATAAATTTGGCTCCTGGATATTGATTCAACTGATTTAAAAAATTATGTCCACACAAAGCCTTGCCGTATGTGTCTATAGGAGCTTTACTCATGAACATCCCAAACTGTAAACAACCAAAATATCCCTCAAATTGAATGAATAATTAAATTGTGGCATATTCATGCAATAAATATTATTTATCACTCCAAAGAAATAAGCTATCAACTAATAAAAAGATACTGATGGATCTGAAATGTATTATGCTGAATGTAAGAAGCCAGTATCTTCAGGCTACATATATAATATGATTTCCTTTATATACTGGAAAATGTCAAACTTTCTATAGAGATAACGAAGAAAATGCCATTTTCCTGGAGTCCACAGAAAAGGAGGACAATGCAAGAGGTGAGCCACAGGTTCGCTGTTTTTCACGGTGTGAAACTCCTTGGTACAAGTTTTAATGGCTTATCCATGACATTGACAAATCCCACATAACTTGGCAGCAAATAGTGAATCATACTGCCTGAAAATTAAAAAGTCATTCAGGATATCAAGGCATCACAGCATGTGATTTGACAAAGCAATATATGTGTGTTAAAACATGTGAAACAAACTCACCCAAAGAGGTGAACAAAACAGTCATGACATGCTGGTTATTACATTTATACGCTCACCATTTAAACACCTGGGTAATTAATTACATCTTGTAGTTTCATCCCGACATTTGTTGATGAGTAGACAGGGAAGAAGTTAAGATTACAGCGTCTACGTTTTACAAATAATGACAGAAAATGATGAGTAACTTGGGAAATATATGAAGTCCCTAAAACTAAAGGCAAAATGAGCTGCTTACCTGCACTTTACCCTAATGCATGGAGTCTTTCTCTTCTTCCCGAGCACAGGGCTATGGGTTAACCTTTTTGTTAGTGCTCTTCCTGTGTACTGGGGTGGAAGAAGTAGGTGTGGATGGCAGATGGTGGTCGCCAGGTTTCTCTATATTGGGGCAGGAGGTTGTGACAAGAAAAGGGAGGAGGCTATTTAATAGAATGACTCATTTGGGAAATGTTTAAATTTGGACATAAACATGAATGCTTGTTCAGCTTCATACAGGTACAGATGGCTACATATAGAAATATTAGATGCAGGCATATACACGGGTTAGTATACACACATATGTCTGCTTACTGTGTCTAGCAGAAAGGGCCTAGAAACAATTGGACCCCAGTAGCAACAAACAGAGCTCACTCCCAATTCTTGGATTCTATTAAATATCAACATTCTCTAATTAAAAACACAAAACTAGAATTCTTAGAAGTAATGTCTGATTTAAGGACTGGGCCAGAAAATGAGATAGGGGGAGACAGAGGAAAGAGACTGAAGCATCTTATTGCGCCAGGAAGTGGGACTGTGCTCCTAACAGAGCAAAATCAAGCCTACAGCAGTTTCGGAAGTGTGTCCAAAAAACACGAGAGCCCACTGAGAGAGCTCCCAGGGGCCAAAGCGGAAGTAGTTCGAGCAATGAAAGATCATGTAGTTGAAACACAACCCAATATATAAAATGAATATCCGTGAGTTGTGTCTTAGCTTGAGTCGCTATAATGGAATACCATAGGCTAGGTGGCTTCAACAAATAGATGTTGAGTTGCTTACTGTTTTGGAGGCCAGAAGTCCAAGCTCAGAGGGCAAAGATGGCTGGGCTCCGGAGAGTGTCATCCTCCTGGTTGTAGAGGGCCATCTTCTTGCTCTACCATCACATCATGGAGAGAGAGGAGAAGCAGGCTTTCCCGTTTTACTCAGAGGACCGTCCTTGCATGGGAGCCCACACTCCTGAGCTCCTCTAGTCACCTTCCAAGCCTCCGCCTGCTACGACCATCACAGTGGAGGGCAGCACGTCCACTGGGAAGGACACATTCAGTCCATAGCAAGTTGACACTGATGATATAAATGATTCAATAGATAGATACATGTGGGAAGAGAGACAAGAAACCTTTGCAGAAGAATCTCAAAAAATCCATGTGGATGCTTTGCCTCAAGCTGGTGGATCGTGACTCCCATTACTTAAATGTGGGCCATGCATTGCTAATTCCTTTCTAAGAGTGTGATACAGAGAGGAGAAAAAAAGTGATTTTGCAGCAGAGAAACCTGACAAACATTATTTAAACCAAATGACTAACACCAATAGTGACCGGCTGTGTTGGCAGCATGACCTTTGATAAGCTGTGAGAAGAATGGTCCTTGACTTTGTGACCTTCCTCCCCAAACACATAGCCTCAGCCTGATCATGAGTGAAACATCAGACAAAAACCAGCTGGCGGACCTTCTACAGAATACTTGACAGTACCCTTCAAAGCTGCCGTCGGAAACAAGGGAGCCTGAGGAACAGACACAGTCACGAGGAGCTTGAGGAGGCACCATGACCACAGGCAGTGCTGGATCCTCAGTGGGATCCTGGAACAGGAAGCTCTGCGATGTCTGTGGTTGAGTTAGATAACATGAGTGGGTACCCTGAAAGCAAGCAGGGGGCAGGTTTCAGGGTGGGTGGACCGGGCTTTGGAAAAATGAAAGTGACCCTGTGTTAAATGAATTGAGTTCAGTTTGCATTTTGTTTAGAAAATATTCACAGGCCTATTTGCTACTATAGGGCTCTTTATTTATCCCAAGTTGTGTTCCCTTTTTGTCCTTATCTTTGTTATGAAACCTGCAATCCTGGCCGCCCTGGCTTTGCTCTCACATAGTGTGAATAATTGATAAGTTGTCAAGTCAAAGGAGTCTGTCTTTATGTTTTGACCTTTTAACTCTACCCCTGGTTCTTGCTGACTAAAGATAAAGGGGAAAGTTTGAGTAAATATGAAAGGGTATTTAAATGGCCCCTTTCAGATCTCACACACCCACAGTTTCATTGTCATGCCAATAGCATCTCCTTACCCACAGACTCAGATACCAAGAGCTCAGTTCAGAGGCTGAGGGTAGTCATGCTGGCAAGGCCACTCAGTTATGCATCATTTATTACGTGTTAAGCTGCAGTTTCTATTTGCATCAAATCAATTTTAGTAAAAGGTGTAGCTCTATGAGGATTTCCCTGTTGGCTCAGC
>SJYC01002901.1:0-26852 GCA_006408675.1 Madoqua kirkii | reverse complement strand
TTAGCACAGTGCCTGTATTAATGCAGTATAATTAGTTTAGGTAAGCAATGTAGTAATGTGGATGAATGAATCCTAGTTAATATTAAAAATATATTCTTTATCTTTAAAATTTTTATGGCTTTCCTCTTTTTTGTGTTTAAAGTACTTTATAATTAATTTTTATCTAATGACTATGATCTCCTACTTAAGATCTAAATTAACCTATTATAACCCATTACCAAATCTAATATAAAATGTTCCTAGGAGATAAGAACATTTTACAAGTATCTTTATAATATACAACATATTTCTAAAACCATGTAGAAATCAGTGGGTCTAAACTTCTGAGAAAGGAATGTCATTATCTAAATTATCCCTTCATTCTTTTCTCTGTGTTTTAAAAAGAACACTTTTTTTAAACTTTACTTTAAAAAGGATAAACATTCATTGATGAGACATCTGTATCATGATTCCTTTATTATTTTGAATAATCATAAGGTCTCCCCCCATAATTAAACAATCTCAGCATCTAGAGCATTTGTGTCACAGTTTTTCCTGTCTTTAAATAGTATCCTGCATTTAGTTGAAGAAGATTAAGGATTATTATTTATGTTTGAAGAGCGATGCTTCCCTTTTAGATTTCCTTTCCTTTCCAATTTTAGGTTTTGGATTTAAACATTGTTAATTTACAAGGAAGCAACTCTGAATTTATTGTTAACTCTGTCATTTTGAGTTTCTCTATAGGTTTGGAAGGGCCTCCCTTGTTGTGCTAATGGTAAGGAGCCTGCGTGCCAGTGCAGGAGACGTAGGTTTGATCTCTGCGTTGGGAAGATCCCTTGGAAGAGGGCCTGTCTCTTATACACCTCATTTTCCCCCTAAATACTTCATTATGTAACTCTGTAAATAAGGACCTAAAATTAACCATAATACTATAATCATACTCAACAAATTTATCGATTGCTTAACACAATCTAAAATTCTGTGTGTCTTCTTTTCTCTAGTTATCTCAAAATGCCCTTTTGCAGTTGGTTTGTTTAAAACAAAGTACACACATTATTCCTCATTATATTTAGGAAATTTCCAAATCTACACACAAATAGAATAATGAACCCTGATATACCCATCAGTCAATTTCAACAATTGTCAACATTCTGCAATTTAAATTTTATCTTTCCCTTCTTTGTCTTCCTCCTACCAGTATTTTAAAGCAAATATCAGCCATGACATTTATTCTGTTAATTCTTTAGTATTATCGCTATCAGACAGTTTTTTCTTTTAGTGTTACCAAAGTATCATATCTTTGTTCAACAATATTAATAATTCTTTTAGATCATGTAATATCTTCTGAATGTCTAAGAAATGTCTTTTTTCTTTAACAGTTGTCTTGCTCAAATCAGTATCGAAACAAGAGCTCTTCTACATTCTGTTTGATTGATAAGTCTTGTAATCTTTTGCAGTCAGTAACTATTCCCTGTCCCTCTGTTTTTTGTTTCTGATTTATTTGTTGAAGGACCTGGGTGACATTTTATAGAATGTCGCAACATAGACTAAGATAACTATATCCTGGAGTCTTTTAACTTGTAGGTATACTTTCAAATTTTTTGTAGACTGATGGAGCTTGAGGCTTGATTAGATTTTTTTTAATTATCAAAATATTTTATAGGTGGTGCTGGGTCTCTGTTTTGCATTACTTAAAATTGTCGAGTTGAAGTGGTCCATCTCCTATCACCTAATCACTTAGCAATATTTCATGACATTGCTTAGATCCATTATTTCTTAAAAATGTATGAAATAATGACTTTTCTATCTAATTTTCTAATTCTTTTACTTTTATTAGTTGTGAATCTTTTATAAGGAAAAACTTGTCCACATCAACTATTCATAAGCTAAGTTTTCGATGAATTAGGTTCAGAACATACCCAGTCTTTTCACCCTTTCTTGATAAAGGTCAAATATTTAGCTTGTTCCCTTCTTGAAAATAGGTGCTTACTTGCACATACAATGATTTATTAAGTATTTGGTGGGATGCTGGCATATTTACTTATATAAAGATTATACAGTCTTGGAGCATCTGATGAAATGTGACAAGATAAAAGAAAATGATTGTATCACAATTAGTAAAACCAGCTTCCAGAATAGGTGCAGTGAATGGACTCTGGAAGCAGGCAGAAACTGGATTTACCTGTTAGCTCTGTCACTCACTGGCTTCATGATATGAAGCAAAGTATTTATAGCTGTGCTGTGTCTTCATTGCTGCACAAACTGCTGTCTAGTTGTGGTGTGTGGGCTTCTCATTGCGGTGGCTTCTCCTGTTGCAGAACATGGGCTCTAGTGCACTTGGGTTTCAGTAGCAGTGACATGTGGGCACAGGAGTTGCAGCTCCAGGGCTCTGGAGCACAGGCTTAACTGTTGTGGCACATGGAGTTAGTTCTGCAGCATGTGAGATCTTCCCAGACCAGCGACTGAACCCGTGTCTCCTGCATGGCAGGCAGATTCTTCACCACTGAGCCACCAGGGAAGTTACCTAACTTTTTATGTCCGTTTCCTATTTGTAAAATAGTAGTATTGGTGCCTACATCATAAGGTTGTTGTGAGGGTTTAGATAATTCCTGTAATTAGCACAGTGCCTGTATTAATGCAGTATAATTAGTTTAGGTAAGCAATGTAGTAATGTGGATGAATGAATCCTAGTTAATATTAAAAATATATTCTTTATCTTTAAAATTTTTATGGCTTTCCTCTTTTTTGTGTTTAAAGTACTTTATAATTAATTTTTATCTAATGACTATGATCTCCTACTTAAGATCTAAATTAACCTATTATAACCCATTACCAAATCTAATATAAAATGTTCCTAGGAGATAAGAACATTTTACAAGTATCTTTATAATATACAACATATTTCTAAAACCATGTAGAAATCAGTGGGTCTAAACTTCTGAGAAAGGAATGTCATTATCTAAATTATCCCTTCATTCTTTTCTCTGTGTTTTAAAAAGAACACTTTTTTTAAACTTTACTTTAAAGAGGATAAACATTCATTGATGAGACATCTGTATCATGATTCCTTTATTATTTTGAATAATCATAAGGTCTCCCCCCATAATTAAACAATCTCAGCATCTAGAGCATTTGTGTCACAGTTTTTCCTGTCCTTAAATAGTATCCTGCATTTAGTTGAAGAAGATTAAGGATTATTATTTATGTTTGAAGAGCGATGCTTCCCTTTTAGATTTCCTTTCCTTTCCAATTTTAGGTTTTGGATTTAAACATTGTTAATTTACAAGGAAGCAACTCTGAATTTATTGTTAACTCTGTCATTTTGAGTTTCTCTATAGGTTTGGAAGGGCCTCCCTTGTTGTGCTAATGGTAAGGAGCCTGCGTGCCAGTGCAGGAGACGTAGGTTTGATCTCTGCGTTGGGAAGATCCCTTGGAAGAGGGCATGGCAACCCACTCCAGTATTCTTGCCTGGAGAATCCCCATGGACAGAGGAGCCTGTCAGGCTACAGTCCATAGGGCTGCAAAGAGTCGCATATGACTGAGCAACTTAGCACACATAGGTCTGGAGGTAATTGCAAGGATTGACCTCCCAACTTAAATAACTTTATGAGTACCTGGGGCTTAAGCTTTTCCTTCTTCACTGCTCTTAAATGAATAAGCCATAAACTGTTTTTAAAGTCATTGTTACTTTAATGAGTCATTGTTACTCTGTGTAGGACTTATGAAGATTGCAAAAATAATGAGGAAGTATAAAATATTGGAGCTGAGAAATTCTAATTAACATAATGAAATGTGCATTTCAATAAATATTTTTCTGTAACTTTTTGGTGACTATATTATAAATTCATACAGACTTATAAGTGACATAGAATTTCAGAAATTCCTCTGTGCTGAAGTTTTTAAAAATGTCTTTAAAATAACATCTTGGTGAGACTATCTAGATGACTTTACACCAAACTTCATAATTTCTTTTAATCTAGTGGAGCTATGGAACAGGCATGATGGGAAGAAGGAATTGGGTGTATATCCCAGTTTTTCCAGTGTGAAGAATAAGCATCAAGGAAAAAAACATATAGGGTAAGGCTTAGAAAATGTCAGAGCATTTTTGTTTGGTCACATGTGTTGTAAATAACTGCTAGTAGGGAGAAAGAGGAGAAGGCAATGGCACCCCACTCCAGTGCTGTTGTCTGGAAAATCCCATGGACAGAGGAGCCTGGTAGGCTGCAGTCCATGGGATCGCTAAGAGTCGGACACGACTGAGTGACTTCACTTTCGCTTTTCACTTTCATGCATTGGAGAAGGAAATGGCAACCTACTCGAGTATTCTTGCCTGGAGAATCCCAGGGACGGTGGAGCCTAGTGGGCTGCTGTCTATGGGGTCGTACAGAGTTGGAAACGACTGAAGCGACTTAGCAGCAGCAGCAGCAGGGAGAAAGATGTTTCTCAAAGTGCTCTTAAGATTTTTAAAATTTTAAATTAGAGAAACGCAAATCAAAACTATAATGACATATCACCTCACACCAGTGAGAATGACCATCATCAAAGAATCTACAAATAGTAATTGCTAGAGGAGGTGTTGGGAAAGGGAATGCTCCTGAACTGTTGGTGGGAATGTAAACTGATAACAGCCATAATGGAGAACAGTATGGAGATTCTTTAAAAACTAGGAATAAACCTAATAATACCATATGACCCAGAAACCCTACTACTGGGCATATACCCTGAGAAAACTAGATTCTAACAGACACATGTACCCGAATATTCACTGCAGCACATTTACAGTAGCAGGACATGGAAGCAACCTAGGTATACATTAAGAGATGAATGCATAAAGAAGGTGGAGTACATACATACAGCGCAATATTACTCAGCCATACAAAGGAACAAATTTGAGTCAGTGGTAGTAAGCTGGATAAACGTAGAGCCTATTAAGTAAAAAGAGAAATAAGTCAGAGAAAAATGAATATTGTATATTAATTCATGTCTGTGGAATCTAGAAATATGATACTGATGGACATATTTGTTGGGAAGGAATGGAGACAGAGATGTGGAGAACTTGTGGACACAGCAAGGGAAGGGAGGGTGGGATGAATTGAACAAGCAGCATTGCAGTGACATATCTACACCATTATGTGTAAAATAGATAGCAAGTTGGAAGTTATTATATAATGCAAGAGCCCAGCCTGATGCTCTGTGATGACCTAGAGGGTGGGATGCGGGGAGGAGAGGGTGGCTCTAGAAGAAGAGTGTTGGCTTCTGGATTTTGTCTTGTTTAGGAAAATCTATCCTACACAACTATTATGAGATTTTTCTTTAGTATTTTTTCTAATGTTAGAAATTTATTGTCTCTGGAGGCTGAAGTTCAAGTTCGCCTGTCAACAGGGCCAGTGTTCTCTTTGTTGCCTGTAGGGGAGAACCCCTCTGTCCCTAGCTTTCGATGGCTTGCTGGCAGTCTTTAGTGTTTCCTTGGCTGGTAGCCGCAACATTTCAGTCTCTGACTCTGTCTTCATATGGTGATCTTGTGTGTCTGTCTTCAAATAGTCTTTCCTCTTTCTACTAGAGCATCAGCCTTGATGGATTAAGAGCAGTCTATTCCAGCATGACTTCATCTTAATTATATGTGCAAAGATCTTGTTTCCAGATGAGGCCACATTCTGAGGTGCTAGGGGTTAGGACTTCAGCATATCCTTGTGGAGGAGACTGACATTTCTTTCTTAGCAACCATTTTAGTCATTTTTCATCACACTTAGTTTTTATGTGACCCTAGGCATATTATATTCTGAAATGTTCAGTGTCTTTATTCATAAAATGTGCCAATTCTAGAGACTAGGATAAAAAAAAAAGTTAAACTATAAAGCATGTACAACTAAAAAACAACTAAAATTGTAGAACAATTTTTGGCATTTGTCAGGTCTTCACTGAATGAAGTCTTCCTTCCCATTTTTTCCCCTTAAATTGCCATTTTACTTAGAAGGCCCATTTAGTTCTGTATTTAATTTTGACCAATTTAAAAGTCATCCTTATTCTGATAGTTTACAATCTTAAGAGCATATTACTGTGTAATTAATTACAAGATTATGCAAAGTTTCCTACTGATGAATCAGTGCTCTGAAAATTGTTTTAATTTTATACTTTTCATTTACTTTTAACATGCCATTACCAAAACTGCACATTGTTTGAGAAATTTAGTTGCATGAATTTATATTTTTTAGGGCATATATTTTTGCTTTTATTTTTCAAATGTTATCATAAATAAAGTTTTATATGGTTGCTTTATTTGTGTCAGTAAACCAAAGTGTAATTGTTAACGGCTTGCTCTAGAGGGTAACAATAAGGAGCATTTATCATAAATGAGCACTTTTGTGCCTAGTCCTAGATTATGGTTTCAAGTTTTACTGTGAACCAGTATCCATCTTAAAACTGTATCCATCCTAAATCTTCTAAGTCATTTTGAAAGTTATCCTCTGATCATGCTATGTGTACCACTAATGGGTGTGCAGCTTTATTAATTTTATTCCCTTGTTTTCAGTTTTGTTTTCTTGAGTAGATATTTTTGGTTTTAATTTCTTGCTTTTCCATAGATGTGTACATTTTATTACATTTTCGAGATTGTAAAATAATCTATGTAAGAGTTAATTTATTTTCTAATTTTTATTTTCTAATTTTATAACCTGCTACTGTGGGTATCTAGTAGGCATTCAACAAATCCTTAATGATGAGTGAAATGCTTAAATTTGACAGTATACTTGTTTATATACAAATTAATTTTCCATATTGAAATCTTACTAAGAGGTACTGTGGTATGTAGTCTTATATTTTTAAAGTTCCTGAAAGTAAGTACCATTTCTTTAGTAACTCATTTCTAAAAAAAAGCATTTGAATTACAGGTTTTCCACAGTGATGTTATATGTATTTTTAAAGGTGCTGAATGGCATTGATTTCACTGTGTGTAACTGCATATTTATGTTCAAAGAAAATCTGAGTGCTCTAATAGGCAGTAAGAATTTTTGAGATATGAATTCAGTCATTGTTTTCTTTCTTGCTATATGGCTGAAAAATGTTAAGGGCTCATACATCCTCTCCCTGATCTCCTTGTCCCAAAATATTTTACATTTGTTACCACATTAAATGTTAGGATTATTGCTTGATAGAACTAACACACTTTGAAGTCAGATAGCTATGAATACCTATAGAATTTTGTAGTTACAAACTCTGTTAAAACTTGTTTTTAAGTTTTTTTATGACTCCAAGTATGATTGTTAATAGTATTCCTTTGTGAACTCTGGCCCAGTCAGATACAGGTACAATGATTCCATTCATCTAACCTCTGATATGAAGACTTAAACATTGTTAATTTTCTTCTTTTTCTTTTCTTAAACATTGTCTGGTGCTTCTTTGTTGATATTTCCTCATAACCAATTTTAACCTGAAGGAAGTGAGGCATACAGAGAGGCACCTTATGTAACTGAGTATCCCAGGAATGACATTTGGAGTAGACACTGATTACTTATCTGAAAAGATTGTATAACTTTACTATTGTAGATTAATTTTACTAGTTTTGTTGTTGTTTGTGTTTTCTCATGTTGACAGGGTTGCTTTAGACACTCTTGCTGCATTGCTAAAATCAAGTAAGTTTTTAAATACTAGAAATACTAGATACTGTTTTTCTGAGTATTCTAACTGCTGTTTTAAAGAAACTGGAAATGTAGATTTAGTTAATGGCTATAAAGCTTGTTCATAGTAATTTAACGTCAAAGTTGATTTTATCTTTTAGTGCAGTTGATTGATGTATAGCTAATGTCATTTATGTTTATTGAGCTCTAACTTGTTTATCAGTATATTTATATAATTTCTTCAAGTATATTTAGTTCCTTTCTCTAAATTACTTATATAAACATAAAGCTTTGTTAGTAGGGAAAAGTAACATGCCAGTACAATATAGTATCATTTTGAAAAAGTGACCCTAACATGGCCTAGAGAACATTTACTATGAAGAGTATCTTTGACAACTACTGTCTCTATAAAATGTATGACTTTTAATTAGAACCTTCTTCTTAGAAATTTTATTTCTACCATAAATTCAGATTTGTAACATTAAAGTGGTTTAATGTAAATTTAGAGTTTACTGAGTGCGTTTAGAAACTAAAGCATTGTTTTTTAACCTTTGAAATTGAAATGTTGGAGGAAATGTGTTATACGCTGCTTCTGGAGAGTAACCATCTACATTATGTGGATCTGTCTCTCCATGATACTCAGTATCTCTATTTTAAATATTAATTTTCTTAGCATTCCCATTCTCACTGGTTGATTAAATTAACATCGTGTTTAACCATGATAACATTCAATCCTAAAGATCTATGTTGATGGCTTTTGATGTTATTTTTCCCCAAAACTGTCTATCAAAGGTGAGACCAACTTGCCCTTAAGTCTGAATTATGAAAATAGTAGCAAATGATTAGTTGATTGAAAATCTGATATTTGATAATAATTTATTAAATTAAAAAATAGCCTTAGGTATTAGTATTATAGCTGCTATGTTCAATTGACAGTTTTGTCCTTTAAATGTGTAGTAGTCAATTAGATTAGCTGTATAGCTTTGTTTTCCTGTAGATTAGCTCTATAGCTTTGTTTTCATATTTGATGTGATAAACTGTAGACCAAGATTAGAATACTTGGATTCATTTCAGAGATATCTGTAGCCTTGCTGTGATGTGTCCACCCTGCCTTTGTTGTTCAAGGCGTTTAAACATTAATTTTTAAATTAATATAGGCATATATTTTTGATTTAGAATAGATTAAAATAGCCTTTAAGCTAAATATTTATTAAAGCTTATTACTAATTTGCAGAATCACTGATGACAAAGTCACTAATTCTAAGTCAGGAAAAACTAAAACATAAGTTTCAAGGGTTTATAGGAATCAGTAACCTAAAATGATTGAAATGCTGATGTCTTCAGTTTTAAATAATAATCTTTCTTTTACTCCCTCCCTTTTTCTCCTTCAGAGGAGGATGGTAGGCAAGCATAATGGTAAAAAGTAACTGACAAGTAGAATGACTCTGGATTGCAGATTGCTTGGTGTTAAGGGTCACTCACTGTGTTTGTGTTACGGACCGGTTTCTTATTTGATCTTCGTGAAGAATTTAAATATTTCTCATAAATACCATTTAGTCTTTTGGGAATTCCACTGGAAACACAGTTTGTGATAGGAGTTTCAGTAATTGTAATGTCTTTTAAGAGAATCATTCTTTTAAGACATTATGATAGTAATATCTTTTAAGTATTGTTGGTGATACTAAAAAGCTAGTAAGGTAAAGGCTTATATATTTTAACTAGAGTAAACAAACAAACAAAAATATATATTTGTTTAAAAGACATGAAAGTATTATTAGTTAGAACTATTTGAACTTTTTATAGATCGCCACCCACCACCACATGGGTGCGCCAGTGATGAGTGCAAGAGAATGTGCAATACCAACTCACCTGAGCTTGTTTAGTTAGAAATACCAGTCTCTTCCTCATCTATGTTTATCTATAAAATGCCAGGCACATGGCATGAACATTAAGATAATGCAGCAGTAAGGCTGTGCTGCTTTTAGTTGCCTGCAGTACTAGTTTTAAATGTGCTAATACACACCTAAAACATAGGTAAAGACACTGAGATCAACAAACTTCTTAATGCCCTCTTAGACATTATGTTCTAATATTAGAGAGCTGGGAGAAACTCACGGGGTAGGAGGGATGCTTTCTTCTGTGAAAAGTCTTTAATACCTCTATTGTATGTTTGGGAGAGCTAGTTTGCTTTGCCTGATAGCCACACCTTAGCAAACTAGCTCTTCTAGACACAAAATAAAGAGAGTGTGCTTAAATACAAAGTTAATTTCACACAAAGCTTGTAATGGAAGTTGCAATAATGATAGTGGCTTTTAAGAAAATCATAGTCACAACTAGTAAGTTAAAGGCTTATATATTCCTTTTGGTGTAATCAAAATTAGTATATTAATAGGTTTTAAAATTATGAAAGTTTCATTAGTAATAACATTTGGAAAAATACAACCTTAATTGTGTTAAAGGTATTTTGTTATTTATTTACCTCAAAACAATAGATAGGCAGATTTCTGGAAAATTATACTTTGTTATCTGGAGCTTGTCATATTATTTTGTTATATAAAAGATATTTAAATATGTAGTTGCCATAGTTTCTTGGAAAAAAGGAATTATAAGAATTCATTACAATAATTATGGTTATGTTTTCAATTTGACTTTACCAGTGTCTCTTATTATTTTAAAAATATTCTTTTTAAATTTTTTTTGTTAAAGAAACTAATGCCAGGAGAGCTGTAGACAGAGGATATGTCCAAGTCCTTTTAACAATTTATGTAGATTGGCACCGCCATGATAATCGGCATAGAAACATGCTCATTCGAAAAGGAATTTTACAGAGTTTAAAAAGTGTTACGAACATCAAGTTAGGAAGAAAAGCATTTATTGATGCCAATGGGATGAAAATTCTTTATAACACTTCGCAAGTAAGTTTTTAATTTTCTTCCTGTTATTATGATTATCTATTAATGATAAGATTTGGTTCTTAAGAAAACTTACTATTTCTAAAAGTACAATATGATAAATATATTTAAAAAATTTGAAAACCAAAAGGCACAATCATTTCTCATGTGTGACCTTAGACTAAGTTCAAAAGAGTACTTAGTGTATATCTCTGCAAGATGAGATTTTTTTCTGCCCATAGGTAGAAGGAACGTGTATAAATCTCTGCCCTGGGCAGGACTGGATTCCATGTAGCCATGTTTTCTAGGGTGTGCTGTTATCTATACTCAGTTTTGTATGTTCCTTTCATAAATATTCATTAGTCCTTTATGACTGGTAAGGGAGGTGTGTTATTTGTGAGTGTTCTGTGTGTCTTTTTTCTGGAGAGAATATTTTTAAATAATGAAGGTACAAAAGTGAAACTTGGAGTTAGAGATTCTGGTTCTGCCAGCCTTCATACGCATAAACCTTCTCAATAGTATTCTGGCATCTGTAGAAGGCTCTTGATGACAGGGAGTGAGGATGTTGCAAAGTAACCCTTTTATTTTTACAAGACTCTATTATTAGAATGAAGTCTGTCTTCTTAAAAATTTCAGCCAACATCTTGATTGTGCCCTCTTGGTCTTACACATGACAACTAATCTTTTTGTGGGAGTAGTTAAGATAGATGAATACACATTTTATGTTAACTCACCTTTTTCTATTGTAGATCAATCATATGCACTTATCTTTACTATTCCTGAAATAGACAGTATGTGAGGAGAGACTGGGTGATTGGTTTATGCCACTTCACATTTCTGAGTCTTAGTTTCTCAGCTGTTTTGACAGGTCAGATGTGAAGATTTCTGTTGAAAATTGCACAGGTTATCAAAGTGCCATTTAAAGCCATCTAAGTGTCAATTGTCAATAATAACAGTGTTAAATGAAATAGTTTCAAATGTCCTATTTAAGAGCCCTTCTTAAGATTAGATATCAGGATAGTAAATTAAATTCTTAAAACTTAAAATTGTGATATTCAGGCTATTCTTTTCTAAGTCAAACAGCTAATTTATTAGAGGTGCTATTGCATGATAACTGATAGAAATCTGAGAAAGGCTCGGCTAAATGCACATTCCTTTTTATTTCTTATATCTTTCTTTATGAGTTTTTCTTCCTTTTTTCTTTCCCATTAAATTTTTATTTTATGCCCTAGGCTTGCTAAAATGCTCCGTAAGTCACTCATAGGCATTAGTGCTTTGGTGGGTTCTGGAGCCAAACGTGGTGCTGATTTCTGCTAAGTTAGGATGTGTGAGGAAAACTGCTGCCAAATTTGCCATATGAGGTTCTTACAGAGAGATATTTCAGATTATTCAAAGCGACTTTATAATTATGTTAAAAATACTAGGTTTTGTGATATGTGCCTTTTGAAAATTAGTAACGTATTATTTTCTGAAGTAATATAAAATTGTTTCATTTATTCACCAAAGGCACATTACCTTTTTTATGTTTTTTCTTTTCTTTTCTTATAAAACAGGAATGTTTGGCAGTAAGGACCCTTGATCCTCTTGTCAACACCTCCAGTCTGATAATGCGGAAATGCTTTCCTAAAAATCGCCTGCCACTCCCAACGATTAAAAGTTCTTTCCATTTCCAGTTACCTGTTATTCCTGTGACTGGACCTGTGGCCCAGCTCTACAGTTTACCTCCTGAAGGTAGGACCACATGCTTCTTGCTGGCTTCTGGTGGTTGTTGGAATTGTGTGAGTTCGTCTATTTTTGCTTTTGTTCATCTCCCTAGCAAAAGAAGGCTTTAATGAACATGATATGCTTTTAGAATACTTTTTTGTTAATAAATATTTCTTCAAATGTAAGAAATTAAGATTGCATGATTAAGGGAAAGAATGTAGGATATGCTACATATGTGTAAATGTGAATTGTGAAAAACTGTCAGCACCACGTAGAAACAGTATTTGATAGCTTACATAAATTTTCAAAATATAAGAATGTATAAACATTCTTATAAATGTTTAGGTAATTATATTTGAGCTTACATTTGTAGCTTTTTAATGAACTTCATTTTTAAAAGTTAAAATGCCTAATCACTAAACAAGTTACAGTTTATGTTCAACAAAACTTGCACCATTACTTCAGTTCAGTTTAGTTCAGTCGCTCAGTCATGTCCGACTCTCTGCAACCCCATGAACCGCAGCATGCCAGGCCTCCCTGTCCATCACCAACTCCCATAGTTTACCCAAACTCATGTCCATTGAGTTGGTGATGGCCATCTAACCATCTCATCCTCTGTCGTCCCTTTCTCCTCCTGCCTTCAATCTTTCTCAGCATCAGGGAGTTTTCAAATGAGTCAGCTCTTCACATCAGGTGGCCAAAATATTGGAGTTTCAGCTTCAACATCAGTCCTTCCAATGAATACCCAGGACTGATTTCCTTTAGGATGGATTGGTTGGACCTCCTGGCAGTCCAAGGGACTCCCAAGAGTCTACTCCAATACCACAGTTCAAAAGCATCAATGCTCCTGTGCTCAGCTGTCTTTACCTGATAGAAAATACAAATTATTGTAAATTGAGTCTTTGCCATTTTGGTACAATACTGTGTGCATCACAAAGGAAGTAAGAGTTTATGCATCTTAATGTGAGGACAAAAAACCAAAAATTTTTTGATAAGAGCTAGCAAATTAAAAAGAGAAAGTAATCTAGGCTATTAAGATATCTCAGATATTTCCTCGTTGATCATTTAAAAAAAATAAAAGACCTTTTATTTATAATTAAGAGCAATTATTTGAAGTAACTGATTTAAGAGAATTTTAAAGTAAATTTAATGTTTTTTTTATCATTGATATATTGCAGAGTATATATTTCATTTCTAAAGTTATTAAAATAGCCTACACAGAATATAAAAATGGATTATTTGCAAACTTCCTTTAAAAGGTGTAAGTCTAAGACTAAGTCTGGGACTTGATTAAAGATAGCTAAGTGAAAGTAGTGATCTAATTCCATTCCACTTAAAATTACCAACAGACTTAATAAATAGAGGGGAAAAAACTATACTGAATCTGAAAACTAGATAAAAGGAGCATTCTCATGGAATAAACATAGGATGTGCAACAAACGTGGTGGAGAAAAGAATAGATTAAAGAAGAGTGTCAGCTCTAATTCACCCTTCTATGAAATGCAGTTTCTCTGGCTTTGGACTGAGGATCAGACTGATGTATCACTGAACTAGAGATGATTACTTATATCAACTTATATCAACAAGCCTTCAGGAAGAAGATGTGAGAGAAGGGTTCTAATGACACTTGCATAGACATGGAAAACACAATTTTTCTCCTCTTCATCACTTTCTCACATATCAGACTTCATTATATTTATCAGTTTTCATCATTTTTTATCTTCCTCAGTTAGACTGTGGAGAAGGAAATGGCAACCCACTCTAGTGTTCTTGCCTGTGTCTCTGGGGTCGCACAGAGTCGGATACGACTGAAGTGACTTAGCAGCAGCAGTTAGACTGTAAATTCCATGAAGATAAAACTGTTGTTTTTTCCTTCATTTTATCCTTAGCATCAATTAGATTGCATGAGACGTAATGAATGTGAATTTAATATTTGTTAATGAATGAATTGAAATGGCCATAAGACTTATTCTCTTGAACATTTAATGCCAAAAGATAGTGAAGCAGCCTCCTTGGAGATTTGAAGGAAAAGAGTTCTTACTCAGACTTCTGAACCCTTATTAGTTGCCACTCATATGTAAAGGTGAAATATTCTTAGATAGGCAAGGAGAAGGAAATGGCAACCCATTCCAGTGTTCTTGCCTGGAGAATCCCAGGGACGAGGGGGCCTGGTGGACTGTCGTCTATAGGATCACACAGAGTCGGACATGACTGAAGTGACTTAGCAGCAGCAGCAGCAGGCAAGGGTACAGAAGCATATTGCCCAGGTCCCCTTTCAAGGATACAGAAGCATATTGCCCAGGTCCCCTTCCTGAAGTAATTACATGAAATATTGCTCCAGCCAGGCTAGTGATGAATTAAGAAATCAGGCGTGCAGAAGACATGGTAGTAGAGTAATTGAGTAACATTACAAACTGTTAAACTTTATAATACTAAATAGTTGTCCTGTTATTTTGAAATATATCAACTAATTTTTGATGAAAGATAATATACAGCTGTCACAAACTGGGTCTTTTAATAATTTATATTCATATATTTATCAATATTATAATATTGCTATATTTACAAAATAGTAATTATAGGAATAGTGGCCCAAATATGTGTTTTAAAATGTAAAAGTAACATCTAGAACAGAGATCTATAGACTAGCATCTACTAAACCATAGGAATCCATGGTTCTTAGTCTCTAGACTAAGTCCAGTTCTGGACTAAGTTCCTAGTTGAGACACTAAGAACCCTTTGAAATTCTATATAAAGTTATGTGTATGTTTTTCGTGGAAAAAATTCTTGAAGTGCTGCTGTAGAAAAGCAGGAAAACTTCAAAGACGTACAAAATCCTGAGAATGCTGAATGCAAAGCAAGAACAAGCAAATCAGTTTCAGTAATAATATATTTAAATGAATAAAATACTCCCAGTAAAAAAGAAACACTCTGATTGGGTTTAAAAAAAAAATCTAAGTAGCTGATAGATCTTGGAAACTCTTGAAATAGTAAGAGTGAACTCTTAAACAGATTGTCAACTGTATATCTGTTGTTATTCCCAGCTCAAAACAGGTGAGGAAGACATTACTACCTTACAATATATACATACAGAACAAAATGTTTAAAACAAGATAGCAAAGACGATTTTATGCAAAGTAGATAATAACGTGTGCCAAATACTAACACAAAGATAGATAAAGCTATAATTATCTAAATAATAAGGATAAATTGATAGAAACACAACATTAGTGAGTGATTTTAATATGCCTTAAGTTCTTGGTAAGTTATATAGAGGAGAGCCAGTCAATCTAAGTGAATGCTAAATCAGTAACCAACATCACAAATAGTTATGAAATGTCAGAGGAAGCCTCTCTCAACCTTTATTAGTTAACATTGTTTTGAAAGCTCTACTGAGATCAGTAAGACAGGGAAAGGAAATTTCAATACTAATCATTAAGAGAATGAGATAAAGTTATATCACTGTCTGTGGAGGATTTTGCTGTTTATGTAGAAAATTGAAGCAAATCAAAGATAAAATGTATCTTAGACCAAATAAAAGTTCAGTGAAGTACTGTTTACAAGATAAGTGAATAAATAAAATTCACTAGCTTTCCTTTGAGTGCATGTGTATGTTTATTTGTGTATGAATTTGATATACATACACACACAGTAACCGTTAGAAAATACACAGGGAAAGATCACATTTTTAAGAGCAATAGGACCAACAAAATAAATCCTATTGGAGTATACATTCCAAAACCTTATGGAAAGTGCTGACTCATCCCTTTTGATTATTATATCATACCGATATTATATAATTTATCTAACTGGTTTCCTATTGATAGCCATTTTAGTTTTTTCCCCCCTGTTATCTTTGTTTTACTATAAATGAGCTGAGAACATTTTGAAAATTAACAAGGATGGTTTATATTCCCTGCTTTTAGTTGTGAGATTGTTATTAATGTAATAATTGATTTTTAGTGCTGATGGTATAAAAATAGATCACTGGAATAGAAAAGAACATCTTAGATATTCTAAGCTATATTTCCCATCTGGAGTATGAAACCAAAGGAAAACACCTATAAAGGAAGATATTTGACAGGTTTGATTAAAAATGAAAAACATATTTTCTATCTGATACTGAACTGCATTTTCCCTTCTTCCTATCCAAGGAGTTGTCTTTCTTGTTTGCAGTAGGCTTTTCTGAATTCAGTTCCTTCTCTTTTCCTAACAATTCTTTTTCCAAATATCGTTTCCTCTGTTTATCTAGGACTAACTACTGTTAATACATTGACATAAATAGACCCAGTTACTATATGCAATATAAATAGTTACTTTTTTCAGTCTTATTTCCAAAAGAATTTAGAGCAGTTTGGTAACTGTATTAGTTGGGATAGACTGAACTGCCGTTACACAGTGACCCAGTATATAGTACACTTGTCACTCGAGCAACAGTAGTAATAACAGACATTTTTATAGCATATACTCTTCACCTGGTACATTACATGTATTAACTCCTTTAACTCTCCTAACACTATGCATGGGTATCTCATTTTATAGATGAGGATAGTGAAAGTGAAAGTGTTAGTCTTAGATAAAAATAACTTATGTAACTTATACAAGGTCATATAGTTAGTAAATGGAGGAGTCAGGATTTGAATTATGTATTCTGTCTCCAGAGCCCATTTGCTATATTGCCGTGAAATACATTTTTCTTTCCCCTCACATATCCATTCAGAAGATAGGCAGGTCAGGTGATCCTGGACAGTAGGAAAAGAAAAAGGATTCTGTTTTCTTCATCTCCTGTGGTGTTTTCCATATGTGCATGTGGAAAATGGTAATGAAAGAAAATGGAGGGCAGTTTCCTTTTTAAAGAATGTGACCTGGAGTTTGTATTGACAACTTTGCCTCACATACTGTTGGCCAAAACTTAATCATATGACTGTAACTGCTGTGAAGGGAGCTGGAACCTATAACCTCTAGCTAAAACTCAGAGGTTTGGATACCGAATTGAAAGAGAGAACAGATACTTGGAGCGTGGAAAGAAGTTTATAATCTTCACTGTAATGAGTCACATTGGAAATAGAAGTAAAAAAGAGTCTAAAGAAGGTTACATCAGCAAGATGGAGGGGTAGAAGGTTCCAGTGCTCATCGTCCCTGAAAATACAGCAAAAACAATAGCAAATGAAAATATGATGAAAATATGTCACAGGTAGCTCTGGATTTGAATGAACAAGCATCAGAAACCCCGTAGAGCTCAAAACCCAAAATGGCCACACAGAAAAGTCCAGGGAGCATTTTATCTCATCACTCGATCTCCCAGTCCAGGGCAGTTTGGCATCAGGAAGGTTCTCCTCAGTAGAGTTTATTCCCATGGAGAGCAGAAGAACCCCAGTGAGCCTTACCACTGTGCATCACTTACATCAGCAAGTGGCTTCTTTACCACTAGCACCATCAGTAACTGCACCTAAAGAAATGGAGGTCTGGGAGTTATCTGAAAAAGAATTCAGAATGATTAAGGAAGCTCAGATAATTCAAGAAAAGACAGATAATCAGTTCAGTGAACTTAGGAAAACTATACATGAGCAAAATGAGAATTTCAGTGATGAGAAAATCATAAAAAGAGCAAAACAAATTCCGGACCTGAAGAATACACTGAATAATGCAGTAGAGAACTTCAGTATCAGGCTTAGTCAAGCAGAGGAAAGAATCTGTGAACTTGTAGACAAATCTCAGGATATTATACAGGCAAAGGAGAAAAAAGACATTAGAAAGAAAAAGAGTGAAGAAGGCCTATATGAATAATGGAACACCATTAAATGAAACAAGAAGAAGAAGAGAGAGAAAGGGAGAGAAAACTTACTCTAAAAAATAATAGCTGCAAACTTACCAAATCTGGTGAAGGTATGGCAATCTAGGTGCATAAGCTCAAGCTTTCCCAAATAGATTCACCCCTAAGGGATCTTCACCAAGACATTATCATCAAGCTCTTAAAGATCGAAGACAGAGGGAGGATTTTCAAAGCAGTTAGAAAATAAATTAGAGATACCTTCTAGGTAACAAGGTACATGTGTGCCAAGTTGCTTTAGACTCTGCACATGGCCTGTAGGCTTCCAGGCTTCTCTAAGGGATTTTCCAGGCAAGAATACTAGAGTAAGTTGCTGCGCCCTCCTCCACAGGGTCTTTCTGGCCTAGGGATAGAACCCACTCTTATGTCTTCTGCTTCTGCATTGGCAGGTGGGTTCTTTAGTGCTAGCACCGCCAGGTAACAAGGTACCTAGCTACAAGGTAATCCTGGTCAGCCTATTAGCAAATTTTTCAAGCAGAAGCTTTGCATGCCAGGAGAGAGTAGGATGATATATTCAAATTGCTTGAGGAAAATAACTGTCAATAAAAACTACTTCACCAAGGTACCTAGCTACAAGGTAATCCTGGTAAGCCTATTAGCAAATTTTTCAAGCAGAAGCTTTGCATGCCAGGAGAGAGTAGGATGATATATTCAAATTGCTTGAGAAAATAACTGTCAATAAAAACTACTTCACCCATCAAATTTCCTTCAGAAATCAAAGAGATATAAAGACTTCAGGAAAATAACAAAAGCTGAATGCCCACTCTGACCATTTTATTTAGCAAAGTACCAGATATCCTAGCAATAGCCATTATATTAGGGAAAAAAAAAAAAACATTTAATTCATAAAGGAAGAAATGAAATCATCTCTGTTTATAGTGACATGATCTTATATGTAGGAAACTGTAACATCTCTACCAAAAAACTATTAGAACAAACAGATGGATTCAGTAAAGGTATAGGATACAGAATCAATATACAAATCATCGTTGTAATCCTATGCACTAATAATGAACTATCTGAAAGAGAAATTAAGAAAGCAACCCCATTTACAGTAGCATCAAGACAGTAAAGCACTTAAAAATAAATTTTACCAAGGAATTGAAGACCTGTATGCTGATTAATAAAATGTTGTTGAAAGTCGTTGAAGTAGACACACACACAAATTGAAAGATATCCTGTGTTCTTGAATTGGAAGAATTAATATAAAAATGTTCATGCTGACCAAAGTTATCTTCATAATCAACATCTCTATCAAAATTTCAGTGGCATTTTTCACAGAAATATAAATACTATTCTAAATTTATATGAAACCATAAGAGACCCAAATAGCCAAAGCAATCTTGAGGAAGAAGAACAAAGTTGGAGACATCACACTTCATGATTTCAAGCTATTATGAGCTTTGTTGTTCAGTTGCTCAGTCATGTCCAACTGAAGCTTCAACTTCAGCGTTGGTCCTTCCAGTGAATATTCAGGGTTGGTTTTTTTTTTTTTAGGATTGATTGTAAGCTATGGTAATCAAAATATTACAGTACTCAAATAAAGCAGGAATAAGAGCTGGAACAGAAGAGAGAGCCTAGTTGTAAGCCCAAGCATAATGTGGTCAGCTAAATGTTGATGAGGGTGCAGGCAAGACAGAGTGGGGAAAGGACAGTCTCTTTAAAGAATGATGCTGGGAAAACTAGGTCTCCACATGCAAAAGAATGAAGCTGGACCCCTACTTTACACCAGTCCCAAAAATTGACTCGAATGGATAAACTGTACATATAAGACCCAAAACTATAAAATTCCTAGAAGAAAACTTAGGGGTAAAGATCCTTGATGTAGTTGGTCTTAGAAGTGATTTCTTGGATAAGATAACAAAAATGTAGGCAACAGAAGCTAAAATAAACAAGTGGGACTATATCAAACTAAAAAGATTCTGCACAGCAAAGGAGAATTTATTGAAAAGGGAACCTATAGAATAGGAGAAGATATTTAGAAACTATATATCTAATGAAAGAGTAATATAAAAATACACAGAACTCATATAGCTGAATAGTACAAAGAGAGATAGTGCAATTAAAAATGGGCAAAAGACTTGAATAGACATTTTCCACAAAGAATGAAGTACCAATGGCCAGAAGATAATGAAAAGGTGCTGTATATCAGTAATCATCAGGGCAGCGGAAACCCAAACCTCGAAGAGAAATCCCCTCACACCTCTTAGAATGGCTATTGTCAAAGAGACAAGAGATAGCAAATAGCAAGGATTTGGTAAAAACAGAACCCTTACACTCTGTTTGTAGGAATGTAACATGGTACATTATCTTAAAGAGATATCAGCATACTCATGTTCATTTCAGCATTATTTACACTAGTCAATATTTGTAAATAACCTTAATGTCTTTCCATGGATGAATGGATAAAGGAAAAGTGATTTGTGTAGATGATTCAGCCAATAAGAAAAATAAATATCATCTGTGACAGCATGGATGAATCTGGAGGGCATTTATGCTAAGTGAAATTTGCAAGACAGAGAAAGACAGATACTGTATGGTATCACTTATACATGGAATCTTTGAATTGAAACAAACAAACAAACAAAAAACAGTCTCAAAGAAACAGAATAGAATGTTGGATTCCAGGGGCTGTGAGAATGGTAAATGAGTGATAAGATCCCAGGGCGTACATTTTTAGTTTTGAGAAGATTAAGTTCTGAGGATCTAACATATAGCATGGTTCAGTTCAGTTCAGTTCAGTCACTCAGTTGTGTCTGACTCTTTGTGACACGATGGACTGCAGCAGGCCAGGCCTCCCTTTCCATCATCAACCCCCGGAGTTTACTCAAACTGATCTCCATTGAGTTGGTGATGCCATCCAACCATCTCATCCTTTGTCATCTCCATCTCCTCCTGCCTTCAGTCTTTCCCAGCATCAGGGTCTTTTCCAGTCAGTCAACTCTTCGCATGAGGTGGCCCAAGTATTGGAGTTTCAGCTTCAACATCAGTCCTTTCAATGAACAATCAGGACTGATCTCCTTTAGGATGGTCTGGTTGGATATCCTTGCAGTCCAAGGGACTCTCAAGAGTCTTCTCCAACACCACAGTTCAAAAGCATCAATTCTTTGGTGCTCAGCTTTTTTCACAGTTCGTTTCTCACATCTGTATGTGACTACTGGAAAAAGCATAGCCTTGACTAGATGGACCTTTGTTGACAAAGTAATGTCTCTGCTTTTGAATATGCTATCTAGGATGGGCATAACTTTTCTTCCAAGGAGTAAGCATCTTTTAATTTCACGGCTGCAATCACCATTTGCAGTAATTTTGGAGCTCCCCAAAATAAAAGTCTGTCACTGTTTCCACTGTTTCCCCATCTGTTTGCAATGAAGTGATGGGACCGATGCCATGATCTTCTTTTCTGAATGTTGAGCTTTAAGCAAACTTTTTCACTCTCCTCTTTCACTTTCACCAAGAGGCTCTTTAGTTCCTCTTCACTTTCTGCCATAAGGGTGGTATCATCTGCATGTCTGAGGTTATTGATATTTCTCATAGCAATCTTGATTCCAGCTTGTGCTTCTTCCAGCCCAGCGTTTCTCATGATGTACTGTGCATATAGGTTAAATAAGCAGGGTGACAATATACAGCCTTGACATACTCCTTTTCCTGATTTAGAACCAGTCTGTTCCATGTCCAGTTCTAACTGTTGCTTCCTGATCTGCATATAGGTTTCTCAAGAGGCAGGTCAGGTGGTCTGGTATTCCCATCTCTTTCAGAATTTTCCACAGTTTGTTGTGATCCACACAGTCAAAGGCTTTGTTATAGTCAATAAAACAGAAATAGATGTTTTTCTGGAACTCTCTAGCTTTTTCGATGATCCAGTGGCTGTTGGCAATTTGATCTCTGGATCCTCTGCCTTTTCTAAAACCAGCTTGGACATCTGGAAGTTCACGGTTCACGTGTTGCTGAAGCCTGTCTTGGAGAATTTTGAGCATTACTAGCGTGTGAGATGAGTGCAATTGTGCGGTAGTTTGAGCATTCTTTTGCATTGCCTTTCTTTGGGATTGGAACGAAAACTGACCTTTCGAGTCCTGTGGCCACTGCTGAGTTTTCCAAATTTGCTGGCATGTTGAGTGCAGCACTTTCAAACCGTCATCTTTTTTGGGTTTGAAATAACTCAACTGGAATTTCATCCCCTCCACTAGCTTTGTTCATAGTGATGCTTCCTAAGGCCCACTTGACTTCACATTCCAGGATGTCTGGCTCTAGGTGAGTGATCACACCATCGTGATTACCTGGATCATGAAGATCTTTTTTGTGCAGTTCTTCTGTGTATTCTTGCCACCTCTTCTTAATATCTTATGCTTCTGTTAGGTTCATACCATTTCTGTCCTTTATCGAGCCTGTCTTTGCATGAAATGTTCCCTTGGTATCTCTAATTTTCTTGAAGAGATCTCTAGTCTTTCCCATTCTAGCTAATATGGCATTGTATATTTGAAAGTTTTTGAGAGTACATCTTAAGCATTCTCACCATATGTACAGACACATACAAAGTGTTAACAGTGTTAGCCATGTGAAATGATGGAGGTATTATCTTCATCCTGACAGTCATTTTACCATATATCATCACATCTTGCACTTTTAATATACAGTTACATTTGTCAGTTATTCCTCAATAGAATAAAAAATAAAAGAAGAGTGTGGGAGCATATTCTTGAAAAACATTCTCTACTCCGTTCCAGTGCACTCATTGCTTACGTGAGTCCTCTCGGAGCTGTCCTGTACGCGTCTTTCCTTGTGTCCCCCACATCCATGCCCTCATGGATTTTTGCGTTCTATTTCCTGGGCTTTCTCTCGTGTATGTTCATTTTTCATCCTCGTTACTACTATATCGGTCCAGGTAGTTATCATCTTTTCCTCCTTTCTTTGGTCTCCTTCCACTGTGTGTTCTGTTTCTCATGCCTGTCAGAGTGATCTTTTCAAAAGTCTTAAACCATTCTCCTTTTAAAAATCCCTAGTACTTGTCTTCCATTGGGTGAAAATCTAAACTACTTGGCCTCTCATACCCTTCACTTTCTCATTCTTCTTTGCTTTTCCTAGTACTTTCTCAAGCAAACAAGTTAAGTCATGATTAACTTATTATTTTCCAAAGATATCATTAAAATTATTTTCAGGTTATCATTTCTTCTTCTTAAAAGCCACACTCACACACTCTTAATTTCAGCCAAAAAGTTGCTCTATTACTCTGTGATACTGCTTACTGCTTGTTTTGTGAAGTGATTACTAATAATCTTGGTCCTAAGCAGTTTGTATTTACTTCCCGTCCGTGATTTCCCATGGCATTTTTAAGTTTATGCCTTCATTAGCATATATCCTTTATATTATAATTGTTTTTAGTCTTTCTCTATTTAACTTCATAAGCGCCCTGAGGGCAGAGGCTGCATTTACACATCTTATAAAAACTTCCCAGCACACAACATAGTGCATGGCACATGGCAGTCATTGAGGGAAATAAATGGGAAGTGAATTGTAAGTGGATGAAAGTAGTTATTAACTGTATCATAAATAGGAAACAAGATGTTTCATTCAGGCTGTTGCAATATAAGAAATTAATTTTTTAGAACTTGCCAACACTAGTAAAAAAGCCCATATATTTTTAGAGTGCTTTGCCAAATTTTGAAGTATTTTCACTTCATCTCATAGGTTTTTCAACACCTGGGACAACATTAAAGACATTTTTTTAATATGAAAACGTAATTTACTTTTCCTTTAGTAACTGACATACTGGTGCTGTGTGTGTGTATATATATATATATATATATATATATATATAACATTCTACTTTTGGATGTGCATGTTATAGAATGCTTACCTCTGACCTACTTATAGCACATTTTGTATCACAGTGGATGACGTAGTAGATGAAAGTGATGACAACGATGATATTGATTTAGAAGCTGAAAACGAAACTGAAAATGAAGATGACCTAGATCAAAATTTTAAGGTTGGTATAAATTTCTGTTTTCAGTCAATTTTATAAATGTATACACAGTTGTAGAAAAAAGATTGGGCAGCTATATATTTAGCTATTGAAAGGGAAAGTCATCCAGTCATGTCTGACTCTTTGCCCAAATTCTCTGGGCCAGAATACTGGAGTGGTTAGCTTTTCCCTTCTCCAGGGGATTTCCCAATCCAGGGATCGAACCCAGGTCTCCTGCATTGCAGGCGAATTCTTTACCAGCTGAGTCACAAAGGAAGGTCAAGAATACTGGAGTGGGTAGCCTATCCCTTCTCCAGTAGATCTTCCTGACCCAGGAATAAGTCATCCAGTCATGTCTGACTCTTTGCCCAAATTCTCTGGGCCAGAATACTGGAGTGGTTAGCTTTTCCCTTCTCCAGGGGATTTCCCAATCCAGGGATCGAACCCAGGTCTCCTGCATTGCAGGCGAATTCTTTACCAGCTGAGTCACAAAGGAAGGTCAAGAATACTGGAGTGGGTAGCCTATCCCTTCTCCAGTAGATCTTCCTGACCCAGGAATCGAACGAGGGTCTCCTGCATTGCAGGTGGATTCTTTCCCAACTGAGCTATCAGGGAACAGTAGATTAATTTGTTTTATCCACTTCTTTTTTATCATGAATAACTGTGGACACTAAGCAATTGAAAGGAAAATAATGTTGCTTTAAATACATTGTCTGAAAAAGGCCTTAAAATAAGGTATTTTCACTCTTTTCAGACCAGAGAGATTTTATCTAACCTTTCTGACTTAGATTTTAAAGTCTAAGGAAATCTAAGTTTGAATCACAACTTATTTTGCTTTATTAAGTGGTAAGGGGAACCATTTTAGTATCTGTAGAAAAACATCTGTTTAATTCCTTCATTTTTCAACTGTTTTAGCTTTTAGTACCTTTGGGGGCAGAAGGAGTTTGACTGTCATCTCCTTGACCTTTTTGTCTTGAAATGCTACAAAGAAATTGGTTTACACTGAGTATTTGACTGTTTTTGGAGATAGAGTCTAAGATACTGGAAGGAGATTTCTATTTTAACAGCAGATGTAGAAACAGTTTTATGTGATAACCAAGGCAAGCTTTGGCAAAATTGTAAAGGTGGCCATCAGAAAACATGATGGTATGCATTGTGGCGTCAAGAAGCTACAAAGAAGAAAAACAGTGCAGGCTCTGGAAAGAAAGTGAAATGGCTCAGTCGTGTCCAACTCTTTGTGACCCCATGGACTGTAGCCTGCCAGACTCCTCCATCTGTGAGATTTTCCAGGCAAGAATACTGGAGTGGGGTGCCATTTCCTTCTCCAGAGGATCTTCCAGACCCAGGGATCAAACGTGGTTCTCTTGCAGTGCTGACACTCTTATTGTCTGAGCTACCAGGGAAGCTACAGGCTCTGGTGTTCAGGCAAAAAATCTGGAGCAACTGTATGTTGGTGGTTCTGGATTTGATACAGTGAATGAACTGGTCAAATCTGAGTTAGGGCAGGTCAGGAGAGTTTACATTCTGTATACAAAGTGTTGCTTAGATAGCAGGAGGTATATTAAAATCAACTGTTTGGATTTATTGGGATATGAGTATTTAGAGATAGTAAAATTTCATAGATTAACATTAAGTTTATAATTTAAAGTTTTCTATGTTGCTGGAAACCTTTCTTTTATGTATGTTTCCATGTCTGTTAAACAGAGTATTTTGAGTATAATTTATTCTTTCTGGGTCAGGGTCCTTATTAAAAATATCTACAGATGTTGTAATCTACAGATGTAAAAATAGAAATTGGTAGGGAAGTAGAACTCAATAGGAATTTATAACAGTGATACTAGTTTTTCTGCTTGGAGGTTGTCAGTGTATATGCATGAATACATATTTTTAAATTTTTAAAAATCATTTGAGGGTAAGTTACATACCTTATGGAGAAGGCAATGGCAACCCACTCCAGTACTCTTGCCTGGAAAATCCCATGGATGGAGGAGCCTGGTAGGCTGCAGTCCATGGGTTCGCTAAGAGTAGGGCATGACTGAGTGACTTCACTTTCACTTTACATACCTTATATATCATGGTTTTTTTATCCCTAAATATATTAGTGTGTATTTCCTAAGGACAGTGATATAGTCATCTCTCAGTGTCCTGGGGTGAATTGGTCCCTAAACCCACTTGGATACCAAAATCCACAGATGCTCAATTTCCTTATATAAAATGATGAAGTAATTTTGCATGTAACTTATGCACATCCTCCCATATTCCCTTGTCATCTATAGATGACCTATAATACCTAATAATATATAAATACTGTATAAATAGTTGTAAGTAAAATGTAAATGCTATGTATATAGTTATTCAGTTAAGTTCAGTTCAGTCGCTCAGTCATGTCCTACTCTTTGCGACCCTGTGAATTGCAGCATGCTAGGCCTCCCTGTCCATCAACATCTCCCGGAGTTCACTCAAACTCATGTCCATTGAGTTGGTGATGCTATCCAGCCATCTCATCCTTGGTCGTCCCCTTCTCTTCCTGCCCCCAACCTCTCCCAGCATCAGAGTCTTTTCCAATGAGTCAACTCTTTGGCGTGAGGTGGCCAAAGTACTGGAGTTTCAGCTCTAGCATCATTCCTTCCAAAGAAATCCCAGGGCTGATCTCCTTCATAATGGACTGGTTGAATCTCCTTGCAGTCCAAGGGACTCTCAAGAGTCTTCTCCAACACCACAGTTCAAAAGCATCAATTCTTCGGCACTCAGCTTTCTTCACCGTCCAGCTCTTGCATCCAAACATGACCACTGGAAAAACCATAGCCTTGACTAGATGGACTTTGTTGGCAAAGTAATGTCTCTGCTTTTAAATATACTGTCTAGGTTGGTCATAA
>SJYC01002899.1:0-10660 GCA_006408675.1 Madoqua kirkii | reverse complement strand
ATAATTTTAGGATATATGAAATTATATATTTTATGTATATGATACAATAATTAATATGCTTTTTCCTATGAAGTCATATTTCTTTACATTTGCTCTCTATTTTTTTTTGCCCAAAGAGACATGGAAATCATTTCCAGCTGTTGTTTCACTCCTCAGTGTTCTTTTCCCCGAACAACAGAGTGAATGATGATACTGAATCTTTTCTAAGGGAACTTTTTTGACCATGGAATATAAGAGTGTGTGATAACCATTGCTCTCTCTTGAGGCAATGCGTTATGTTGGCTAACAGTGTATTCTCTGAAATCACTGATTGATTTTACATTCTGCTCTTGTTTGCAAGCCATTTAACCTCTTTGTACTTCAGTTTCTTCTTTAGTTAAATGGAGATGATGATACTGCTTTACAGTATTCTTACACAGATTAAATTAGATCATAAGGTAAAATCCTTAGCATATTGCTTCACATATTTTCATTGCTTGATAAAAGTTATTTTGATTATCACTGCCACCGTCATATACTTAGGTTTTTCAGTTTAGTTTTCTGAAGTTGTACTGCCCTTTAATCTGAGCAAAATGATGGCAGTTAGTGAGATTGGGGACAGGGAGCGTACTTTAGTATTGATCTTGATGTTAGTTTTTTTTACCTTGAGGAGCTCAAATACTGTATTATGTTAGGATAATCTTTTGATTAAAAGAAAACAAAACAACCAAGACAACAATAATACAACAACCAAAAAATATAAGCAAGTTTTATTTTATAATGAAATTTATGCAGCTTTTCTGTAGTGATTATTCTCTGTGTGCATGTAATTAATAATTTGGAAATTTTAAATCTGAAATGTACTTTTCTTAATTATTGTCATTCCACTTTTATTATTTCAGAATGATGATATTGAAACGGATATTAACAAACTAAAACCCCAGCAAGAACCAGGACGAACAATAGAAGAACTTAAAATGTATGAACACCTTTTCCCTGAGCTTGTTGATGATTTTCAGGTATAAATATAGATAATTCAGAATCTTAACTCATTTTAAGAAAGAGTTCTTTTTTCTTAGACCCATAATCACTCTTTTCTTTCTGCATTTCATTTCTAAAAGATGAACTTAGCATTGCTTTTCTGAGTGACTTTGGAGAATTGTTTCAACATTCTGAGCTGCAAAATGAGAAACTGCTATCTGTAAAATGAGAGAACTAGGTCATTTAAATTTTGGAGTAGCTTTTAAATTTTTTAATCATTTTTTAAATAAAAATAATTGACATAGTTTTTATTAACTTCTAAAAATCATTAGAATGGCATTTCTGATGAGAGAAAATACTTAATTAAAAATATAGTCTATGCTAGTTGAATTATTTTTCCTAATAGTCACCATATAGTCATGGAATGTCAGGGAATGAGGACAGCTGGAAGTTGTTTCTGAAATGTTGACAAGAAGTCATTTTCCTTATAAAGCAACTTAAAGACTTCATTGCCAGGAGAAATACCAATAAACTCAGATATGCAGATGATACCATTGTAATGGCAGACAGTGAAGAGGAGCAAAAGAGCCTCTCGATACGGATGAAAGATGAGAGTGAAAAAGCTGGCTTAAAACTCGGTGTTCAAAAAATGAAGATCATGGCATCTGGTCCTATCGCTTCATTGCAAGAAGGAGGAAATGTGGAAACAGTGACAGATTTTTTTTCTTGGGCTCCAAAATTGTTGTGGATGATGACTGCAGCCATCAAATTAGAAGAGGCTTGCTTCTTGGAAGGAAAGCTATGACAAACCTAGTCAGTGTATTAAAGCAGAGATATCACTTTGCTGACTAAAGTCTATCTATGATTTTTCCAGTAGTCATGCATGGATGAGAGAGTTGGACCATAAAGCAGGCTGAGCACCAAAGAACTGATGCTTTTGAACTGTGGTGCTAGAGAAGACTCTTGAGAATCCCTTGCACAGCAAGGAGATCAAGCCAGTCAGTCCTAAAGGAAATCATCCCTGAATATTCATCAGGAAGAACTGATGCTAAAGCTGAAGCTCCAGTACTTTGGTCACCTGATGCAAAGAGCCAACTCTTTGGAAAAGACCCTGATGCTGGGAAAGATTGAAGGCAAAAGGAGAAGGGGGCTGCAGAGGGTGAGATGGTTAGATCGCATCACCAACTCAATGGACATGAGTTTGAGTGAACTCTGGGAGATGATGAAGAACAGGGGAGCCCGATGTGTTGCAGTCTGTGGGGTCACAAAGAGTCAGACACAACTTGGTGACTGAACAACAACAAATCCTCATTTATTTTCTAGAATATAATATACAACCTGGATTGCACAGCTATTAAATGATAAAGCTGATTGAATTGATGGCAAGTAGTAGACCTAATTTTTAGCACTCACTCTGCTGCTCATTTGTGGGTTCCTGAAACTGCCCAGGATCTTAAACTGTAAAATGAACGGTTGAATCATATAATCTTGGATTTACTTATGTAAACCCCTTCCCTCAAGTTTCACACTTAATTTCCAGTTGCTTAAAGAAAAAGACTTAAATGCGAAGCTATCGAGAGATAAAAATAGAGAAGTACTTGTTCGCTAATGTTTACATTTCACAATTCTAATTATTCAGATTTTTCTTTGGGAAACAATGAGCTTTGGATGTGATGGAAGAGGCACAAGTTGCTCCCTCTCCCCCTCCCCTACTGTCTTGGTACTCCCCATAGATTTGGCGGACGTTGGAGGGTATGTTGAAATCAGTGACAGGACAGAGGAAGTAGGGAAAGAGGACAGGAGGGAAGGAGAGGATATTTGGGGGGTAATTTTCTTTCATGCAACCTACAGAAAGTATCTGGCAGTTCTTTTAACACTTTTGTGTCCACTATCAAACCCAGTGTTTGATAACAAACACTGGCAATTCAAAGCAGAAAAAATATTGTGGAAGGGATTTGGGGTAGGAATTGATTATTCTGTGAAAAAATGATCTATTTTCATCTCTGTCTTATATACATATAAAAATTATATACTGTGCATAAAAATGGCAGTTGATGTGGGAATAGAGAAAAGCAGGGTTTTTTTTTACTAAGTGTGAAAAGTGAAATGAAAGTCACTCAGTTGTGTCCAACTGTTTGTGACCCCATGGACTATACAGTCTGTGGAATTCTCCAGGCCAGAATACTAGAGTAGATAGTCTTTCCCTTCTCCAGAGGATCTTACCAACCCAGGGATGAAACCCAGGTCTCCTGCACTGCAGGTGGATTCTTTACCAGCTAAGCCCAAGCGAAACCCAAGAACACTGGAGTGGGTAGCCTATCCCTTCGCCAGTGGATCTGCCTAACCCAGGAATCAACCTGGGGTCTTCTGCATTGCAGGTGGATTCTTTACCAACTGAGCTATCTATCATTCTAAATCGGAACCAATGATAGCTCAGTTGGAAAGACTAGAGATCTCTTCAAGAAAATTAGAGACACCAAGGGAACATTTCATGCAGAGATGGGCTCAATAAAGGACAGAAATGGCATGGACCTAAAAGAAGCAGAAGATATTAAGAAGAGATGGCAAGAATGCACAGAAGAACTTACAAATAAGATCTTCACTACCTGGATAATTATGATGGTATCATCACTCACACTCACCTAGAGCCAGACATCTGGAATGTGAAATCAAGTGGGCCTTAGGAAGCATCACTATGAATAAAGCTAGTGGAGGTGATGGAATTACAGTTGAACTATTTCAAATCCTACAAGACAGTGCTGTGAAGGTGCTGCACTCAACATGCCAGCAAATTTGGAAAACTCAGCAGTGGTCACAGGACTGGAAAAGGTCAGTTTTCATTCCAAACCCAAAGAAAGGCAATGCCAAAGAATGCTCAAACTATTGCACAATTGCACTCCTCGCACACGCTAGTAAAGTAATGCTCAAAATTCTCCAAGCCAGGCTTCAGCAATACATGAACCATGAACTTCCAGATGTTAAAGCTGGTTTTGGAAAAGGCAGAAGAACCAGAGATAAAATTGGCAACATCTGCTGGATCATCAAAAAAGCAAGAGAGTTCCAGAAAAACATCTATTTCTGTTTTATTGACTATAACAAAGCCTTTGACTGTGTGGATCACAATAAACTGGAAAATTCTGAAAGAGTTGGGAATACCAAACCACCTGACCTGCCTCTTGAGAAGTCTGTATGCAAGTCAGGAAGCAACAGTTAGAACTGGACAGGGAACAACAGACTGGTTCCAAATAGGAAAAGGAGTACCTCAAGGCTGTACACTGTCACCATGCTTATTTAACTTATATGCAGAGTACATCATGAGAAACGCTGGGCTGGAAGAAACACAAGCTGGAATCAAGATTGCTGGGAGAAATATCAATAACCTCAGATATGCAGATGACACCACCCTTATGGAAGAAAGTGAAGAGGAGCTAAAAAGCCTCTTGTTGAAAGTGAAAGAGGGGAGTGAAAAAGTTGGCTTAAAACTCAGCATTCGGAAACCGAAGATCATGACATCTGGTCCCATCACTTCATGGCAAATAGATGGGAAACAGTGGAAACAGTGTCAAGACTTTATTTTTGGGGGCTCTAAAATCACTGCAGATGGTGATTGCAGCCATGAAATTAAAAGATGCTTACTCCTTGGAAGGAAATTATGACAAACCTAGATAGCATATTCAAAAGCAGAGACATTACTTTGTCAACAAAAGTCCGTGTAGTCAAGGCTATGGTTTTTCAATTTGTTATGTATGGATATGAGAGTTGGACTATGAAGAAAGCTGAGTGCTGAAGAATTGATGCTTTTGAACTGTGGTGTTGGAGAAGACTCTTGAGAGTCCCTTGGACTGCAAGGAGATCCAACTGGTCCATCCTAAAGGAAATCAGTCGTGGATGTTCATTGGAAGGACTGATGTTGAAGCTGAAACTCCAATACTTTGGTCCCCTGATGCGAAGATCTGAGTCATTGAAAGGACCTTGATGCTGGGAAAGATTGAGGGCAGTAGGAGAAGGGAACGACAGAGGATGAGATTGTTGAATGGCATCACTGACACAATGGACATAGGTTTGGGTGGACTACAGGAGTTGGTGATGGACAGGGAGGCCAGGTGTGCTGCGATTCATGGGGTCCCAAAGAGTCCGACGCTACTGAGCAACTGAACTGAAATAGGAAGTGTTTAGAAGAATCTTTTCTGCTATCATTGTATCAAATACTAGCAGTTCATGAGTTATTGAACAGAAATGAATTAATACTGATGATGACTTTTTCCACTTGGATTTGCATGTCACTTTCAACATCAATCTCTGAAGTTAAAATTACCTGATGTGTTTGTTTGTATCCTTAACACCACTCAGTTTGTTTCCAGATGTATTAAAGGTACTATTCAATGGCCTGATGAAGGTAAAATGAGTGCATTTAAAGTCAACAGAATTAACAGCATAATTAACAACAGACTTTTTCAAGGGGACTTTGCGCATTCTTTTAAAGCTATAATTATTCATTTGTTGTGACAAGTATAGTTTTGTTTCCTTTTGTTTCTTGATGGCAGAATATTAGAAGTATCAGAACCTGCATTTTCACAGCTCTTCTTTCATACATCCGTATTAGCATAATGTCATTTACCATATGGACTTTTGTTATTTTTTTCCCTTCTTTTAAATTTGATTTTAAATTTTTAATAAAGTTATGCATGGACAGAGTTTAAAGAGCAAATAATTTTGCATAGTTTAATTGGAAAAAAATGTTTCCTATTTCCTATCTGCTGTTTCCTGCAATCAACTTTCCATATGTTTTTGAAGTTAATCCCTATATTTCTAAATGTATGCTTAATATCACGTCTTTAGTTTTCCTGATTTCATTCTCTCTCTCTCTCTTTTTATTATCAACTTAATCTAGTAGTTTTCAGTCCTTCTAATATTTACATTTTAGGCTATAAATTTTCCTCTAATGACTATTTTAGTTGCATCAAACAGATTTTGCTATTTATTGCTCTCTTTATCTTTGTTTTGAAGCTTTTTGTCCATTATGATTTTTTCCCTTTGATAATGTTTAAGTTGCCTCCTTAATCTGCAGTTTATTCATGCTTTTATTTGAATTCTAGCATATTGTAGTACAGTGAGAGGACATCTCTTTATGATTACAATCTTTTGAAATTTTTGAGGTTTATCTTATGAGTTTGAACAAGGTCAACTTTTGCTACCTTTTCTCATGTCATTGACAAAAATTCTGCTCCCATTAGGCCCAATTGTATATCTGTCTCTTATACACATCTCTTTGACTTACACCCTGAGTACAACAGCATCTCTGATTCATTCAGCTGGTCCTTAGGACTGGGGACCCTGTGGGCCTGGCACTGTCCTGAAAGCAGTGCCTGGACTGATCAGAGAATGTAGTTCAGTCTTTGTTGGCATGCTAGGTCTTACCAAGGTCTTTGGAGGTAACCTCTTCTCCGTCTCCACAATGACATGGATATCCCAGAATATGCCCGTGTCTGACTGATGCTCACAGTGACTGTTTTCAATCATGGCATAGTCCTCTTTTCCCTCTGCAGAAATGTTCATATGCATAAAGGATGTAGTCAGCTTTATGAAGTTGTGCTTTCTTGGCTAGAGTATGCCTTTGTCTTTTTCTAAGCTGCTACTTTCGTATTTAACTGGAGCATGTAGATTACTTATAATTATTCATATATTTGAATTAAGAGATCTTATTTTGTATTTTTGTCTGTCTTATCTCTGTATCTTCTCTTGCTTTCATTTGGATTATTTTTCTTCCCTCATTTACCTTTTTTCACCTTTGTTTGAAAACTTTGAAGTCTTGTTATTTTTGTTTTATTAAAATTTCTTGAGGTATAATTTATGTACAAAACTTGTATTCATTTAAAGTATAAATTTGACATATATGCAGAAATTCTAGTTAATCTTGATTAAATGGTAAATGTGTTTTTACTAAATTCTGAAGTTAATTAGGGTCTTTCTTTCTTCTTCCTCTTTATTATAAAAGAAAACTTTATTGTTGCTGTTTAGTCACTTCATCATGTCCAACTCTTTTGTGACCCCTTGGACTGTAGCCCACCAGACTCTGTCCATGGAATTTCCCAGGCAAGAATACTAGAGTGGATAGCCATTCCCTTCTCCAGGGTATTTCCCGACCCATGGATCAAACCTGTGTCTCCTGCATTACAGGGAGATTCTTTACTATTGAGCCACTAGGGAAATTCAAAGGCAAACATTGTTGTCATTCAGTGAGTCAGTCACTCTGACTCTTTGTGACCCTATGGACTGCAGCACACCAAGGCTTCCCTGTCCTTCACCATCTCCTGGAGTTTGCGCAAACTCATGGCAACTGAGTTGGAAATACCACCCAACTATCTCATCCTCTGTTGTCCCCTTCTCCTGCCTTGAATCTTTCTCAGCGTCAGGGTCTTTTCCAATGAGTCAGCTCTTCGCATCAAGTGGCCAAAGTATTGGAACTTCAGCATTAGTCCTTCCAGTGAATATTCAGGACTGATTTCTTTTAGGATGGACCGGTTGGATCTCCTTCCAGTCCAAGGGATTCAAGAGTCTTCTCCAACACCACAGTTCAAAAGCATAAATTCTTTTTGCTCATTTTCTTAATAATTTTGTCTGTGGAAATTCCAGAAATTTTTGTTGTTGTTGGTTTTGACAGGCACTGTAATAGATTAAATTCTTCATTGAGGGTTTTGTACCACCCAGGTAATGTGAATCAGGCTATATAGATTGATGTGATTTGGTGGCAGGCTTTCGGTATCATTTTGTGAGTAGTGCTATTCTTTAACCCCTTAGTGCTAAGGTTTGAGACTGTTGGCTTTCCTTGCTGTTGTTTGGTTTGTGGTCGGGTATTTCTAGGTCCTCTGTATTGAAGATATAGTTTTCTGGACTTCCATCTTCATGGGAGGAGGGGTCTTCTGTTGGACTCCCTACCTTATGCAAGCTCTGGGTTACTGTCCTGTTCTTTATATTTTTTTAGATAGGCAAACCTAAACCCCAGGTCACCTGTTTTTACAAATTGTTTTCCAAGTGAAAACCTCCTTCAGTTTGGGATCAACTTTGGGGTCCTGTCTTCACTTTTTATTTTGTCTTTTCCCTTGTTTTCTTATTTATTTGCTGTTATACATAGTATCTTTTAGTATCTCTCTCTCTCTCTCTCTTTTTTTTTTTTTTGGCCATGCTACCTGGCTTGTGGTTATCTTGGTTGCCTGACCAGAGACTGAACCCAGGACATAGCAGTACAAGTACTGAATCCCAACTACTAGACCACCAGGAAACTTCCAAAATACCTTAATATCTTATCCAACAATTGTGTATGTTTCTGTGGGGTAGATACCTAGCCCACCAGGTTTCCCACAACAGATTTTTTTAATGCAGATGTCTTCTCTTCAACCCTTTTAATGCAGAAACTTACCCATTACTTCCTTTGTACCTCCTCGTCTCCTAGGACTAGATAAGAGTACAGAGATTGAAAGTGAATTATGTTTGATTCAGTTTGTTTTTTTTTATACAGTGGACACTCAAAGAGTAAATCACAGAGGAAAAGATTCTTAATTTTGACTACATCATGTGTGTGTAGAAGTTAAACACAATTAAAGGATGAATTGCAAATCCAGAAAAATTGTTGTAAAAATGGATTAAGGGACGTGTATTTGTGTGTGTATGTGTATGAGTGTGTGTGTGTAAATAAATGTGTGAATTTATACTACAAAACAAAAACCCTATATTCTAGCAACAAATAAATTACCTATGAAGAATTAAACTGATTAATAGATGTATGGAAAATTGTTTGCTTTTCTAGTAGTAATTAAAATGGTAGTAAGATGATACGTCTTATCTACCACTTTAGAAAAAGCTTTTAAAAACTGTAGTACCTAATGTTGTCCAAGAATAGAGAAGTTGAATTAGATACTCTCATATGAAGTTACTGGGAATAGTATTAATATAAGTATTTTTGGAAAGCATTTGGGCAACTTGTGTTAAACATTAAAATTGATTAGTATCTGACCTTGTAATTTTATTTCAGTGCTTAGGAAATTATCCTAAACAAAAAATTTTATGCAAAAGGATGTTCATTGCAGAGTTCTTTATAATAGCAAAATTTTGGAAATGGCTTAAATCCTTCCCTAATTTGTAAAAGATTTAATGCCAAGCAGTAGAATAAAGGTTAGCTCAATTGAGGTATTTTCTTTGATAAAGTGTTACATAGATCAAAGTAATGTCTAAAAGTACAGAAAGAGAAAAGACTACTTGACCTGTTAATAGTATACTTTTTTTAACTTGTCTTCCAGGACACTTTTCTTTCCTGGTTTTTTATCTTTCCAACGCAGTTTTTCCTTCTCCATATCCTGTTGTTTCATTTTCATTTTTCAACCTCTTTAAGATTGTAGTATCCCAAGGTACAGTCTTTGTCCTCTTCTCTGTTTCTTTCCATTGATAATTTTCAGTCTCATGGCTTAGGGTATAATCTGTATATAAATGACTCTCAACTTTACATCTTCTGTATACAGCTTTCTTCTGAGTTCTTGAAGCATACATCCGTTTGCCTGCTTTATGTCCTTGTCTATATGTGAATAGCTCACACTTAACATGTCAGAGCCAACTCCTGATGCTTTTCATTTGTTCAGGCAAGCACTTGGCACCATCTGTGACCTCTATTTGTACCATCTACCCTAATCTGGTCAATTTTAGGATATCCTGTCTCTGGCTCAGAGTGCATTTAAAATACAACCACTTCCTACCAGCTTCTGTAGGTAACTGCAGAAGATTCTTTCTTAAAGACATTTTTTGTTTATTTTTATTTGGCAGTGTTGGGTCTCAGTTGAGGCACACAGGATCTTCACTGTGGCGGGGGCTTCTCTCTAGTTGTGGCTCACAGGCTCTAGAGCACACAGGCTTAGCAGTTGCAGTGTGCAGGCTTAGTTGCCCCTTGGCATGTGGGATCTTAGTTACCCAGCCAAGGATAAAACCCCTGTCCCCTGCATTGGAAGGGGGATTCTTAACCACTGGACCATCAGAGAAGTCCCTGCAGAAGACTCTTAACTGGTCTTCCTACTTCTATACCCACCCCACTCTGGTGCCCTGCTCCTCCCCAGAAAGGCAGAACCAAATTAAACAAAATTATTTAGCCCCAAATGTTTAATTGCTGTGGTTAAGAAACACTGTACTACAGTTTTTGGTTTTTCTCTGCTCTTCCCTCCCCAAATAAGTCATGTCATGGCACTCTTCTCCTCAAAACCTTCCAGTGGCTCCCAGTCTCTTTCAGGGTAAAACCCCAAATTCTTAAAATAGCTTGCAGGGCCCAACAGTATCTGGCCCTCTTTACTCCTTGGAATTCATCTTGGTCCTTCAGTTCTGGCCATCTTAACGTTAACTCCTTGCTGTTCTCTGCCCACACCAAGCCTTCTCTCACTCAGGGGATTGGGTACCAGCAACCTTCACTGTTTTTGCTTGTATCTGCTCAGTGAAGCCTCCCTAACCAATGGCACTGATACTGCCACCTTCCTCTCCTCCCCCAGCACTCCTAATTCCTATTACCCCTTTCCTCCATTACCCCTTTCTAACATTCCATAAAATATATTTTCTTAATGTTTATTAATTTTGGTTTTGACAATCCTCTCCCCTTCTTCCCTGGAAGAATATAAGCTACAAAGGGGAAGAGTTTTTTTTTTAGGGGAAGAGTTTTTTTTTTTTTTTT
>SJYC01002897.1:0-21329 GCA_006408675.1 Madoqua kirkii | reverse complement strand
TCCCTGAGTGAACACCTCTCGGAGTTCACTCAGACTCACATCCGTCGAGTCCGTGATGCCATCCAGCCATCTCATTCTCAGTCGTCCCCTTCTCCTCCTGCCCCCAATCCCTCCCAGCATCAGAGTCTTTTCCAATGAGTCAACTCTTTGCATGAGGTGGCCAAAGTACTGGAGTTTCAGCTTTAGCATCATTCCTAACAAAGAAATCCCAGGGCTGATATCCTTTAAAATGGACTGGTTGGATCTCCTTGCACTCCAAGGGACTCTCAAGAGTCTTCTCCAACACCACAGTTCAAAAGCATCAATTCTTCGGCGCTCAGCCTTCTTCACAGTCCAACTCTCACATCCGTACATGACCACAGGAAAAACCATAGCCTTGACTAGACGGACCTTAGTCGGCAAAGTAATGTCTCTGCTTTTGAATATGCTATCTAGGTTGGTCATAACTTTTTTTCCAAGGAGTAAGCATCTTTTAATTTCATGGCTGCAGTCACCATCTGCACTGATTTTGGAGCCCCCCAAAAAGTCTGACACTGTTTTCACCGTTTCCCCATCTATTTCCCATGAGTTCGTTTGGATTTTTCATTTTGTTTTTTTGAAGAACTCTAATGAACTTTGTGACCAACCCAGTGGAAATTATGGTTAGTATTAACTGTTGCCAACTAATAAATATTGGGCATAAAAATACATTTTTGTTACCACTTGAGTATTTTCAGTGATTATGTTAAAGGGTTTGTGAGATGGCTTATCAATACCTAAAGAGCATTTATATGTTCTTGTTAAAAGTATGGTATGTATTGATGAAGTAAGACATTGCTGTGGGTATTTGATTCTGAGACTGTGAGCTTCTGGGGCAATAACTATTTTATTGATTTTTAAATTTAGCATATAATTAATCATTTTTACTTGTCAACTTAGTATATGTTTAATGTTAACAATTGAGTCCTTGATCCATAGGTATGGAATTACATACAATGCAGCATTAGAACAAGGGACTGAGTTTGTTGGGAAATGTGTGTGTGTTTGTGTGTATTGGTGGGTAGGGAGTGCTGGACCTTGGCATCCACTGGTTGTATCACAAACTGTACCATCCAGAGAGAGTTGGCCTCTTGGAGTGCTGAAACAGCCTTGAGAAGCCACGGATGAAGCTCCAACTCAGAAGAAATACTCTGCAAGGATGGGCTGCCATCTTTTAGGATGCAGTGTAAGCACTAAATTAGACATTTCTACTTGGTTCTCTGTCCCCAGGCTGCATGGTCTGGGAAGCTGGAGGTGGAAACAGGTAGTTCTACTTACTGTAGCTCCCACTGTTCCACTGGGGTGCTTCATGTAGCTGTGTGTATCTCTGCACCTCTGAGCCCTGCATGGTTAGTCGTTCCAGTCCTATAGTGGGTGCAGTCTTTCCATAGAGGACATAGCAAGGGTACAATTTTCACTGCAAATTGTGGTTCAATGGTTTACTTTAGACTCTTGTGTCAGGGCCCAACAGGCAGGACCCAGATGAGCTAAAAGAGGTAAAATTGCTTCTGCACAGTGGCAGCAGGTTGACTATGCGTGGCACTCGAGTGATCCACTAATTTTAACATGAATGGACATGTCACAACTACCCTGGGATGATGAAGATAAGAATGCCAGAGGCTTAGATGCCTAAGAATTTCACTGGTGGCTCAGATGGTAAAGAATCTGCCTGCAATGTGGAAGACCCAGGTTCGATCTCTGGGTTGGGAAGATCCCCTGGAGAAGGGCATGGCAACCCACTCCAGTATTCTTGCCTGGAGAATCCCAGGGACAGAGGAGCCTGGTGGGTTACAGTCCATGGGGTTGCAAAGAGATGGACATGACTGAGCACCTAACACTTTCATAGACTTACAGAGTGTTTGGGTCACTTAATCACACCAGCTACCAAGACCTGCAGAAGTGATAGGTGAGAGGGAGGGGAATTTTGATAGATACTGGAGGATGGAGGTGAGTTGCAGCCCTGAGAATAATTGCAGTAATAGGGACCATGTTTGTCCTGCTCATATTTTTCTTCTAAGTGTCTCCTTAGGAGAGGCCCACAGGAACTGTGGCTGCTTCCCAACATGAGTGTAGAAGCGGACCCTTGCAGCACAGGGGTGGGTTGTGGCAGCCTCGGCAGAGCTTCTCATCGCCCATTCTTGAGAGAACCTACCGTGGAGCTTGTAGTTGCCCACAGCCTTCAGCCACTGTATTTTGGGATCTCGTGCAGCGTTATTGCTGAGCCCATGTCTTCTCTGCATTGCTTCAGTTGTTGTCTGACATTGATGGGGTTGCTAGGGCGGAGCCATTCCTGACCAGTTCAGGGATCTGCTCACTGGCAGTCTTTGTTCTGTGGTGCCCTGTTGGCGTGGTTGAGACTTTTGCAGAGCTACATTGCAATATGAGGCTCTCTTACTCAATATTCTCTTTCTTCCTAGGGCTCAAACCTGCTTTTTGGACAGATCCAAAGGCCCTTCTCACCTGCTGCTGCTCCTTTCCTCTTTGTTTTTCACATGTGTTTCCCCTAATAGGTGTGTTGCACAGTTGGGTGCAAGAGATTGTGCTTGTGTCTGGCATTTGCTTTTTGAAGCACTTGAGCTACATGCCTGGAAAAAGGCAGAATCAGTCAGCAGCTAGGTTCTTCCTCCTTTTCATCATCACCTCTTAGACTCTATCTATCTTTCAAAAGTCAAAGATGTCCTCTTGACTACAGAAGACACTTCCTGAACTTTGTGTTCTTTAAACCCTGAGAGCAAATTTGCTCATTGCCTCAGCCTGAAAGTTCTAATTTTCCTTATTAGCCTGTAGTGTCTGAGGTAAGATTAGAAGGAAGGGAAGATTGTGGAAATGGGCTATAACTACTTTGTTAGTCTCTGATTCTCAGCCTTAATTTTAACTACCAAAGAGCCTTCTTATTTTCCCTCATGGAATTTATGTTTCAAAAGCTTTACTCAAACACTCTTATTTAGGTGTTTTACGCATTTGTGCTAATAAAAGAGGTAAATTCCTGCCGAGCAGAGCCTCTAATTAATATTAGATCATTTTTTCAGTTGATTCATTTCTTTATATTGATAAGTAAAGAAACTCACTCTAATGGAGTGCAACTGTATTGCAAATGGGTTATCTATATGATGACCACAAATAGCTATTCTACCTATTCTGTGGGTCCTCAAATGTGTGCAGATGGGGAGCTAAACCTTCAGCCCTGGTGACCTCTATTCTTTCTGAGCAGCTCTTGCTAGTGTTGGACTGTGTCATTGCCTGACTGAAAGACCCACACTCTATTTGCTGTCTCCCCAGGACTGTGCCTTTCCTGGTGGAGGAAGAGTTGATACAGACTTGAGTTACCATTGCTCGTCTCAGCTCTCCCCTCTCTCTTCTTATTTATGATTAATACTTTTCACCTCGTTCCTGAAACACAACCTTGCAAATTGCTCTACGTATGTAATCTACAGATTAGAGTTCAACATCTTGACTATATTAGGCCACCTGCAGACTTTTTCCTGAAGTAGTTGTCTTTTTTTACTGCTGTACCACAGAATTTGTATGTTATTCAAACCAAAGCTTTATAGTGTAATTTTGATACTAATCAGCCTGATAAAAGAGCAAAAGGTCCCTGGGAGTTGGGATATGTGTCTTAAAGATCGGTGTGTTGGTACAAGTTAAAGTGCAAAGGAGATGGAGCTCCAGGAAATGAAAACATAGAAAACTCAATAATTTACAGCCTCTTTGTTTGCAGTCACTCCAGAAGATTTTCAATGAGATAAATAGAACTTAACCTTGGAGGATTAAGTGCTGTATATCTCCTGCAAGTTTCAAAGATTTCTTACTCCACTGATTTTTGAGACCTTGATAAAAATAACTTTTGCCTGATTTGTTGTAATTTCTGAATCATCAGAAATTACCATGTAATCTAAAACTTTTGACTGCTAGTCTCTTTTGCTGCATCCTTATATATTTTGTGTGACAGTGAGTGTTGCAGAGAACACCTTTTATCATATTTGTCAAAATTTTCATTTTCATATCATTTGTGAAAATTTCCATGGGTATCAGATGTTTGATATGAGGCAGGAATATAACTCTATAACTCTTTAAATCATACAAAACAGTATGATTCTGTATATTTAGATGTGTAGGACTTCCCCCAATAATGTTAATTGCTTTAGATATAACTAATATAGGAGAAGGCAGTGGCAACCCACTCCAGTACTCTTGCCCGGAAAATCCCATGGACGGAGGACCCTGTAGGCTACAGTCCATGGGGTCACTAAGAGTCGGAAATGACTGAGCGACTTCACTTTCACTTTCATGCATTGGAGAAGGAAATGGCAACCCACTCCAGTATTCTTGCCTGGAGAATCCCAGGGACAGAGGAGCCTGTTGGGCTGCCGTCTATGGGGTAGCACAGAGTTGGACACGACTGATGCAACTTAGCAGCAGCAGCAGCATAACTAATATAAAAATACGTACTTAAAATGCTTATGAATTACATAAGGAAACAGTACTCAAGACATTTGAAGATTGTTACTTTTTTCCCTCTTTATTTTATATACTCTGCCTACAAATATTTGTCAACTATTATGTGGAATTTGTGGTGGGTAATGTCCCAAAACACATCAATCAGAAACCAGTCAAATAAGTTATGGTATATCCATTCTGTGAATATTTTGCAGTGATTAAAAAACAAACAACAAAAAAAACAGTGTACTAATGGAAAGAGCTATAGGATGTATTATGAAATAAAATAATCAATGTGCTTGTGGACGGAAAGTAGTAATTGAATGAGTGAGGGATGTGGGGTGTGTTGAAAGGAATAATCTTCATTTTAGACTTTTATGTAATATTTGATTTTTGTACCATATCAATATATTAATATTATCTATTCAGAAATTTAAAATTAAAAGTAGGTGAAGGAATTGTGGAAAAAGCAGAATAAGGAAAGCAGAACCTTGGATTTAGTCTTACCAACTTCTCTGGTGGCTCAGATGGCAAAGCATCTGTCTGCAATGTGGGAGACCCGGATGCGATCCCTAGGTTGGGAAGATACCCTGGAGAAGGAAATGGCAAGCCACTCCAGGACTATTGCCTGGAAAATCCCATGGACAGAGGAGCCTGGTAGGCTACAGTCCATGGGGTTGCAAAGAGTCGGACACAACTGAGCGACTTCACTTTCACTTTTATGTTTAGAATGGTTCAAGTATTTCTGGAATGGAGATGACAGTAGAGAAGTATAATTGTAGTGTCAGTAGCAGATAACTTTTATATTGGTTTTTTCTTTATGGGCTAGATACCGAAGTAAGTAAAAAACACTTTGTTATGCAGTGTGTATATGCTTATTAAAGTATGTCATTTCACAGTGTAGCAGCTCTATGAGGAAATAGCGATTATTTCTCCTATTTAATGGAAGAGTATGCTGAAGCTTAGGATTCTTGAGTAACTATCCAAGGTTACACTGCTGGTAAATGACTAAGCCAAGAGTCATCCTGGTCTAGGTCATGAGAATGTTTAGAATGGTTCAAGCATTTCTGGAATGGAGATGACAGTAGAGAAGTATAATTGTAGTGTCAGTAGCAGATAACTTTTATATTGGTTTTTTCTTTATGGGCTAGATACCGAAGTAAGTAAAAAACACTTTGTTATGCAGTGTGTATATGCTTATTAAAGTATGTCATTTCACAGTGTAGCAGCTCTATGAGGAAATAGCGATTATTTCTCCTATTTAATGGAAGAGTATGCTGAAGCTTAGGATTCTTGAGTAACTATCCAAGGTTACACTGCTGGTAAATGACTAAGCCAAGAGTCATCCTGGTCTAGGTCATGAGCCTGTCCTGTTATTCATTCATATATAGTGATCATATATATGAGGTTATACCATACTTATGGAGAGTATTTTCTGTGGACCCTTAGAGAACACTTAAGTAATGAACAACATATACTATGATATCCTTATGGTAAAGTAAATATGGCAGTGAGATGTGTTAAATTGTTTTTCATAAGTATAGCTCTGTATTGGGTGAAACCTAACAAAACTACAATTTTGGTTTTGGCCATATATCATGTGAACTCTTGAGTATTAACTAGACTGAGTGGACTGCACATTTATCAGATTGCCTTGCTCAAATTATTTTCTTCTGAGCTATTCTTTGATGATGAATGTTAGTAAGTTTGAGGTTATAGTCCCCAGGGGTACCTGGAAAATACTTGTTTTGACTGGAGAATGATATATTTTAATAGATTATTGAGGTAAAGGAAGAAAGGATTGATATCCTTTTATGAAGGTTGTGCTGCTTAGAACAAATATATGAATAAAAGACTATTTTCCCTCTTTATTAGCGAGGGCAGGGCAAGATTTCCCTCAAGTATTAGGTGTATGTCTAATCTAAGTTTAATATAAATGGGGAGTTATATCCCCTAAAATACAGTTCCAGAAGTGGAAAACCAGTGGCCTCTAGGCCATATTCAGTTTGCTAATGATTTTGGTTTCACTTGCAGAGAGTTTTGTTTTTATTTAATTTTTCTTGTTGAGCCAAGATTGTCTTTTTTTTTAATTATTTTTTTAATTGAAGGATAATTGCTTTACAGAATTTTGTTGTTTTCTGTCAAACCTCCACATGAATTACCCTTAGGTATACATATATCCCCTCCCTTTTGAACCTCCCTCCCATCTCCCTTCCCATCCCACCACTCGAGGATGATACAGAGCCCCTGTTTGAATTTCCTGAGCCATACAGCAAATTCCCGTTTGCTCTCTATTTTACATATGGTAATATAAATTTCAGTATTACTCTTTCCATACATCTCACCCTCTCCTTCCCTTTCCCCACGTCCATAAGTCTGCTCTCTATGTCTATTTCTCCATTGCTGCCCTGTAAATAAATTCTTCAGTACCATTTCTCTAGATTTCTTATATGTGCGTTCAGTTCAGTTCAGTTTAGTTGCTCAGTCGTGTCCAACTCTTTGCAACCACGGTTGCATCACCATGTCCATCACCATCTCCCGGAGTTCACTCAAACTCATGTCCATTGAGTCGGTGATGCCATCCAGCCATCTCATCCTCGGTCATTCCCTTCTCCTCCTGCCCTCAATCCCTCCCAGCATCAGAGTCTTTTCCAGTGAGTCAACTCTTCACATGAGGTGGCCAGAGTACTGGAGATTCAGCTTTAGCATCATTCCTTCCAAAGAACACCCAGGACCAATCTCCTTCAGAAGGGACTGGTTGGATCTCTTTGCATTCCGATGGACTCTCAAGAGTCTTCTCCAACACCACATTTCAAAACCATCAGTTCTTCGGCGCTCAGCTTTTTTCCCAGTCCAACTCTCACATCCATACATGACCACAGGAAAAACCATAGCCTTGACTAGATGGACCTTTGTTGGCAAAGTAATGTCTCTGCTTTTCAATATGCTATCATTTTCTTCCAAGGAGTAAGCGTCTTTTAATTTCATGGCTGCAATCACCATCTGCAGAGCCCCTAAAAATAAAGTCTGACACTGTTTCCACTGTTTCCCCATCTATTTCCCATGAAGTGATGGGACCAGATGCCATGATCTTTGTTTTCTGAATGTTGAGCTTTAAGCCAACTTTTTCACTCTCCTCTTTCACTCTCATCAAGAGGCTTTTTAGTTCCTCTTCACTTTCTGCCATAAGGGTGGTGTCAGTTGCATATCTGAGGTTATTGGTATTTCTCCCAGCAATCTTGATTCCAGCTTGTGTTTCTTCCAGCCCAGTGTTTCTCATGATGTACTCTGCATGTAAGTTAAATAAGCAGGGTGACAATATACAGCCTTGACATACTCCTTTTCCTGTTTGGAATCAGTCTGTTGTTCCATGTCCAGTTCTAACTGTTGCTTCCTGACTTGCATATAGGTTTCTCAAGAGGCAGGTCAGGTGGTGTGGTATTCCCATCTCTTTCAGAATTTTCCACAGTTTATTGTGATCCACACAGTCAAAGGCTTTGGCATAGTCAGTAAAGCAAAAATAGATGTTTTTCTGGAACTCTCTTGCTTTTTCCATGATCCAGTGGATGTTGACATTGGAATATGATATTTATCTTTCTCTTTCTGACTCACTTCACTCTGTATAATAGGTTCTAGGTTCATCGACCTCATCAGAACTGACTCAAATGTGTTCCTTTCTATGGCTGAGTAATATTCCACTGTGTATATGTACCACAACTTCTGTATCCATTCATCTGTTGATGAATATCTAGGTTGCTTCCATGTGCTGGCTATTGTAAATAGTGTTGCAATGAGCAATGGGATACATGTGTCTTTTTCAATTTTGGTTTCTTCAGGGTGTATACCTAGGAATGGGATTTCTGGGTCATTTGGTGGTTTTATTCCTAGTTTTTAAAGGAATTTTCATACTGTCTTCCATAGTGGCTTTATCAGTTTACCTTCCCACCAACAGTGCAGAAGTGTTCCCTTTTCTCCACACCTTTTCCAGCATTTATTGTTTGTAGACTTTTTGATGATGACCATTCTCACCATTGTGAGGTGATGTCTTTTTGTGGTTTTGATTTTTATTTCTCTAATAATGAATGATGTTGAGCATTTTTTCATGTCTTTATTATCCATCTGTATGTCTTTTTTTGAGAAATATCTGTTTAGGTCTTTTTCCCACTTTTTGATTAGGTTTTTTGTTTTTCTGGCATTGAGTTGCATTAGCTGCTTTTATATTTTAGAAATTGATCCTTTGTCAGTTGTTTCATTTGCTATTATTTTCTCCCATTCTGAGGGTTGTCTTTTCACCTTGCTTATAGTCTCCTTTGCTGTGCAAAATCTTTTAAGTTTAATCAGGTCCCAGTTTTTTCAGTTCAGTTCAGTCTCTGAGTCATGCCTGACTCTTTGTGACCTCATGAATCGCAGCACTCCAGGTCTCCCTGTCCATCACCAACTCCCAGAGTTCACTCAGACTCACGTCCATCGAGTCAGTGATGCCATCCAGCCATCTCATCCTCAGTCATCCCCTTCTCCTCCTGCCCCCAATCCCTCCCAGCGTCAGTCTTTTCCAATGAGTCAACTCTTCGCATGAGGTGGCCAAAGTACTGGAGTTTCAGCTTTAGCATCATTCCTTCCAAAGAAATCCCAGGGCCGATCTCCTTCAGAATGGACTGGTTGGAACTCCTTGCAGTCCAAGGGACTCTCAAGAGTCTTCTCCAACACCACAGTTCAAAAGCATCAGTTCTTTGGCACTCAAACTTCTTCACAGTTCAACTCTCACATCCATACATGACCACAGGAAAAACCATAGCCTTGACTAGATGGACCTTAGTGGGCAAAGTAATGTCTCTGCTTTTGAATATGCTATATAGGTTGGTCATAACTATTCTTCAAAGAGTAAGCGTCTTTTAATTTCATGGCTGCAATCACCATCTGCAGTCTTACTTTTGATGGATCTTGCTTTATGTCATCGAGTGTTCTGCCTATGTTTTCCTCTGAGAGTTTTATAGTTTCTCATCTTACATTTAGGTCTTAAGCCATTTTGAGTTATCTTTGTATATGGTGTTAGGATGGAGAAGGCCATGGCAACCCACTCCAGTACTCTTGCCTGGAAAATTCCATGAATGGAGGAGCCTTGTAGGCTACAGTCCATGGGATCGCTAAGAATCGGACATGACTGAGTGACTTCACTTTCCCTTTTCCCTTTCATGCACTGTAGAAGGAAATGGCACCTCACTCCAGTATTCTTGCGTGGAGAATCCCAGGGATAGAGGAGCCTAGTAGGCCTGCCATCTCTAGGGTCACACAGAGTCGGACATGACTGAAGTGACTTAGCAGCAGCAGCAGCAGCAGCAGCAGCATGGTGTTAAGAAGTCTTCTAATTTCATTCTTTTACGTGTAGCTGTTCAGTTTTCCCAGCACCATTTATTGAAGAGGCTGTCTTTTCCCCATTGTATAATCTTGCCTCCTTTGTCAAAAATAAAATACCCATAGGTGCATGGATTTATTTCTGGGCTTTCTATCTTATTCCATTGGTCTGTATTTCTGTTTTTTGCTAGTAGCATACTGTCTTGATGACTATATCTTTGTAGTATAATCTGAAGTCAGTAGGGTTGATTCCTCCAGCTCCATTCTTCTTTCTCAAGACTGATTTGGCTATTTGGGGTTTTGTGTTTCCATATGAATTGTGAAATTTTTTGTTCTAGTTCTGTGAAAAATGCCATTGGTAATTTGATAGGGATTGCAATGATTCTATAGATTGTATTTGGTAGTATAGTCATTTTCACAATATTGATTGTTTCTACCTAGGAACATGAAATATTTATACATCGGTTTGTCATCTTAGGTTTCTTTCACCAGTGCCTTATAATTTTCTGTGTATAGTTGTTTTGTCTCCCTAGGTAAGTTTATTCTTAGGTATTTAATTCTTTTTGTTGCAATGGTGAATGGGATTAATTCCTTAATTTTTGTTTCTGCTTTTTCATCATTGGCATATAGAAATGCAAGTGATTTCTGTGTATTGATTTTGTATCCTGTAACTTTTCTAAATTCACTGATTAGCTCTAGTAATTTTCTGATGCTATCTATAGGGTTTTCTATGTACAGTATCATGTCATATGCAAGCAGTGAGGGCTTTACTTCTTTTCCAGTCTATATTCCTTTTATTTATTTTCTTTCTTCTGATTGCTGTAGCTAGGACTTCCAGAACTAGGTTGAATAATAGTGGTGAAAGTGAGCACCCTTGTCTTGTTCCTGATCTTAGGGGGTATGCATTCAGTTTTTCACCATTGAGAATAATGTTTGCTGTAGGCTAATCATATATGGCCTTCACTATGTTGAGGTAGATTCCTTCTATGTTCATTTTTTTGAAGAGTTTTAATCATAAATGGGTGCTGAATTTTGTCAAAAACTTCTGCTGCATCTGTTGAGATTATCATATGTTTGTTATCTTTCAATTTGTTAATATGGTATATCATATTGATTGATTTGCATATACTGAAGAAACCTTGCATTCTTGGAATAAACCCAGCTTGATCATGGTGTGTGAGCTTTTTGATGTGTTGGCTGAATTCTGTTTGTTAAAATTTTATTGAGGATTTTTGCATCTATGTTCTAGTGATATTGGCCTGTAGTTTTCTTTTATGTGTTGTCTTTGTCTGTCTTTGGTATCAGGCTGATGATGGCCTTTTAGAATGAGTTTGAAAGTGTCCTTCCTCTGCAATTTTTTGAAAGAGTTGGAAGAATGGGCATTAGCTCTTCTCTAAATGTTTGATCGAATTCTACTGTGAAGCCATTTGGTCCTGGGCTTTTGTTTTTCGGAAGATTTTTGACCACAGCTTCAATTTCAGTGCTTGAAATTGAGTTATTCATAATTTCTGTTTCTTTCTGGTTCAGTCTTGAAAGATTGAACTTTTCTAAGAATCTGTCTATTTCTTCCAGGTTATCCATTTTATTGCCATATAATTATTCGTAATAATTTGTTGTAATCCTTTGTATTTCTGCATTGTCTGTTGTAACCTCTCCGTTTTCTAATTTTGTTGATTTTATTCTTCTTGCTTTTGTTTTTGATGTATCTGGCTAAAGGTTTGTCAATTTTGTTTATCTTCTCAAAGAACCAGCTTTTAGTTTTTAAATCTTTACTCTTGTTTCTTTCATTTATTTTTCATTTATTTCTGCTCAGATTTTTGTGATTTCTTTCCTTCTATTAATTTTTTTTTGTTCTTTTTCCAGTTGTTTTAGGTGTAAAGTTAGGTTGTCTATTCGACATTTTTCTTATTTCTTGAGGTAGGATTGTATTGCTATAAACTTCCCTCTTAGAAATGCTTTTGTTGCATCCCATAGGTTTTGAGTTGTATTTTCACTGTCATTTGTTTCTGGAAATTTTTTTATTTCTCTTTACATTTCTTCAGTAACCTGTTGGTTATTTAGAAATGTGTTATTCAATCTCCATGTGTTTGTGTTTCTTACAGTTTTTTTCTTGCAGTTGATATCTAGTTTCATAGCATTATGGTCAGAGAAGATGCTTGATGGTATTTCAGTTTTCTTAAATTTACTGAGGTTTGATTTGTGACCCAAGATGTGGTCTGTCCTGGAGAATGTTCCACGTGCACTTGAGAAGAAGATGTATTTGTCTCCATTTGGATGGAATGTCCTGTAATTATCAATGAGATCCATCTCATCTAATGTATCATTTAAGACTTATGTTTCCTTATTTATTTTCTGTTTTGATGATCTGTCCATTGGTGTGAGTGGGGTGTTAAAGTCTCCTACTATTATTGTGTTACTGTCAGTTTCTTCTTTTATGTCTGTTAATATTTTTCTTATGTATTTGCGTGTTCCTGTGTTGGGTGCATAGATAATTACAGTTTTATGTCTTTCTCTTGGATTGATCCCTTGATCATTATGTAGTGTCCTTCCTTATCTCTTGTAATCTTCTTTATTTTAAGGTCTATTTTGTCTAATATGAAGATTGCTATTCCAGCTTTCTTTTGCTTCCCATTTGCATGGAATATATTTTTCCATCCTTTCACTTTCAATCTGTATGTGTCTTTAGGTCTGAAGTGGGTTTCTTGTAGACAGCATATAAATTGGTCTTGTTTTTGTGTCCATTTACCCAGTCAGTGTCTTTTGATTGGAGCACTTGATCCATTTACATTTAAAGTAATTATTGATATATATGTTCCTTTTGTCATTTTCTTAATTGTTTGGGGTTGATTTTGTTGATCTTTTTTTCTTTTCTTGTATTTCTTGACTATATAAGTCCCTTTAACATTTGTTGTAAAACTGGTTTGGTCATACTGAATTCTCTTAACTTTGGCTTGTCAGAAAATTTATTTCTCCATCAATTTTGAATGAGATCTTTGCCAGGTACAGTAATCTTGGTTGTAGATTTTTCACTTTCAACATTTAAATATATCCTGCCATTCCCTTTTGCTGAAAGATCAGCTGTTAAATGTATGGGGTTTCTTTTGTATGGTACTTGTTCTTCTCCCTTGCTGCTTTGAATATTCTTTCTTTGTGTTTAGTCTTTGTTAGTTTGATTAGCATGTGTCTTGGCGTGTTTCTCCATGAGTTTATCTTGTATGGGACTCTTTATGCCTCTTGAACTTTTTCCTTTGACTATTTCCTTTTCCATGTTGGGGAAATTTTCTACTATAATCTCTTCAAAAATTTTCTCATACCTTTTCTTTTTCTCTAGTTCTTCTCCGACCCCTATAATTTGAATGTTGTTGTGTTTGTTATTGTTCAGAGGTCTCTGAGACTATCCTGAGTTCTTTTCATTCTTGTCACTTTGTTTTACTCTTGGAAGTTATTTCCACCATTTTCTCTTCCAGCTCACTCATTCATTCTTCTGCTTCAGATAGTCTGCTATTGATTGCTTCTAGAGTATTTTTAATTTCAGTAATTGTGTTGTTTGTCTCTGTATGTTTATTCTTTAATTCTCCTGTGTCTTTGTTAATTGATTCTTGTATTTCCTCCACTTTGTTTTCAAGGCTTTTGATCATCTTTAGTATTATTCTGAATTCTTTTTCAGGTAGTTTGCCTATTTCCTCTTCATTTATTTGGACTTCTGTGTTTCTAGCTTGTTCCGTCACTTATGTAATATTTTTCTGCCTTTTCATTATTTTTTTTTTAACTTACTGTGTTTTTGAGGTCTCCTTTTCCCATGCTTCAGAGTTGAATTCTTTCTTCCTTTTGGTTTCTGCCCCGCTAAGGTTGGTCCAATGGTTTGTGTAGGCTTTATATAGGGTGAGATTTGTGCTGAGTTTTTGTTTGCTTGTTTGTTTTTCCTCTGATGGGCAAGGCTGAGTAAGGTGGTAATCCCCTCTGCTCATGACTGGGTTTGTAGTTTTGTTTTGTTTGTTGTTTAGATGAGGTGTCCTCGACAGGGTCCTACTGGGTCTTGTATTCAGGTGGTTTCCTTTGTGTGAGTTCTCACTATATGATACACCCTAGGATTAGTTCTCTGGTAGTCTAGGGTCTTGGAGTCAGTGCTCCCATTCCAAAGGCTAAAGGCTTGATATCTGCTCAGGAATGAAGATTCCACAAGTGTTTTTTTATGGCATTAAGTGAGATTGAAATAAATATCCAAAAGCAAGAAACCAAAATGAACCCCAGACAAATGTCAGTTACAAAATCAGGCAAATAATTAAAATAATGGATTATACACATGTACATACACACCCATGAGCAAAGTCAAAACAGTCCAACAAAAATAAAGTACAATAGATTGATCCAGTGAACAAAGGAAATAAAAAATTATGTCTACCAGGACAAAACTAACTAAAGCAAAAACTGGAAAACAAAACTAAAGCAATGTGCCAAGTGGGGAAGAAAGCAATGAAAATAAAACTAGCATATGTTGAAAGGAAAGGAAAGAAAAAAAGAATACATATGCAAAGTTAAATAGAGGTAGATAAAGAAGATTTATATACATTAAAGATTAACTGTAAGGGGAAAATAACAGTAGAAAAAGGAAACAAATAATTAAATGTAGAAAAAGTAATAATAGGCTTGAAAAATTAAAAAAAGAGAAAAAAAAAAAAAAAAGGAAAACTTCCCAGAACTGCTAAAGCCCAGTGTAGAGGCAGGGGTTTATAGCAACAATAAAAAATGTGGCTGAGACAAAAAAAAAAAGACTCAAAAGCTTAATTAGATTTCATAGGGCCAATAAAATCGACAACTACAAAATAGGGGGAAAAAAGAAAATAAAAAAAGAAAAAAATCCAAAAGAATCTACAGAACAAGTCAAAACGTAAAAATAGTAATTGTTTTTCTAGAGTCACTGCTGTCAGAGTCTTTTCCCTCACTGGGAGTCACAGTCCACCTCACCTCCCTAGGATGCCCTCCTAAACTGCTGATCTCTGGACCTGTTGGTGCAGCTCAGATTCTAATCTGGTCCTACTCCTTTGTGTTCTTTAAATGTCCACAGCTATCAGAACTAGTGCATTTTCTTTTGTGGGAGCTTTCAGTGACCTTTTATATATTCCATAGACACAGTCTACCTAGTTGATCGTGTGGATTTAATCTGTAGTTTGTAGAGCTGGTGGGAAGTTTTGGGTCTTCTTCCTTAGTCACACTGCCCCTGGGTTTCAATCATGGTTTTATTTCCACTTCTACATGTGGGTCGTTCACTGGGGTTTGTTCCTGAGGCTGCTCTGGAAGACTTGGATCTGCCCCAGTGAGGGCCAGGTGTGGAGGTGGTGCAGCTGCTTGGGTCGCAGGGATTCTGGCAGCACCAGGTACTCAAGGGAGTTGCTGGCTAGGGCAGCAGGAAATACAGTGCTCTAGAAGGGTATGCCAACCAGTATTGGCCAATACACTCCAGTATTCTTGCCTGGAGGCCTGACAGAGAAGCCTGGCAGGCCACAGTCTACAAGGTTGCAAAGAGTCAGACACTATGGAAGCAATCTTGCATGCTTAGATGCAAGACTTTTTGCCTGTGGCAGCTCTGCCCCAGTGAGAGTTGAGCGTGAAGGTGACACAGCTGCCTGGCTTGTGGGGACCAAGTGTGCAGGAACATGGACTGCCTCCGCCATAGGAGTTATGGCCCTATCAGAGTCTTTTTTCCAGCCTCTTGTAACTTGTGATCAGAATGCTTCTTTGACCAGTCTTTCTCTGTAGCTCCGCCCATTCAGGCACACTGAGGGACCCCCTTGGCTGGGGTCCTACTCTGTAAATCAATGCATCAGGCACTTAAACAGGCACCCTGGGGTGAGGTCCTACTCTGTAGTTCAGTGTGTCAAGCCTTTGATGGGCCAACCTCTCTATTGTTCAGCTGCTGATGGTGGCAAGTGTGGAGAGACTGTGGTGATGGCTCCACCCACTACGCGTGACTCAGCAGAATCACCTTGCTTCCCTGGCTGTCCGGCTTTCCTCCACAGGCATTTCCCACGACAATCTCTCCCTCACATCCCCTCGATCTGTCTCTCAGCAGTCAACAGCAACCCCTTGCCGTGGGATTGCTCCACAATCCCGGAACTCCAGCTCCCAGCCGCTGTACCTTCCAGGGGATCTGTGTCCCTGTCCGGAGTATGTATGGTTGCAACAAGGACTGCATTCCATTTAGGCTGCCACAGATCAGCCATTTCACCCTCAGCCTTAAATGTTTCTCCTCTGACTCAGTTGCCCGGATGTGGGATCAGACCCCTGCTTCAGTTCCCCTACCCACCAAGGGGGGTGTTACAGTCCTACTAACCCTCCTGGTTTTCTCCCTACTTCCTTTGTCCTACTGAGTTTTGTGTGGGTCTATGCATTTGCTTTCTCTGGTCAGGTACTCCTGTCTGCTCTCAGCTGGTGTTCTGTATGCCCTTCTGTGTCTGAAGGTGTATTCCTGGCGTATCTGTGCAGAGAAGTGTACTCCATGTTCACCTACTCCTCTGCCATCTTGTTCTCCCTGTTTTTATTTTTTAATAGATCTCCAGCCTTTAACATTTGAGAGACTCCACGTAGTGATCCGAGTTTCCATTGTTTCTCGTAAATTTGGTATTGCACCTTTAACCTCTCTTCCTACCTGGCAGCATTTGGTTGTGTTTAGACAGATCCTCTGTTCCCCCGTTTTCCACAGCGTCCCCCAGCAGGCCTCCTCCGGTACATCACATGCTGGCCCTGTGGGTATCGAGCTTTTTTATCTTGTTTTACAATGCAGAATGTTGCTGTAGAACTGAGATGTTATATCAGCCTTTTAATACCATTTTTCTTAAGAAAAACTGCAAACTTTTGTAAGTATTAACTTTTTATACATTTATGGTAGGTATTTTATACATTTAATATTCCGTAAATGGTTTTGACAAATGGATGTTTTTAGTCATTCACCATACTTGAACACTTGTATTTTTTGGTATGGCATATCTGAGTATATGTAAGTGCCATGTCTTTCATTGTTGAAGATCTGGGTGATATACATTTTTGATTTATTATTATAATTAATAGCTTTTTAAAAGTTTTGCTTTTGTAGAAAGAATTTGATATTTGAAAGTTATGACACTGACTCTAAATCAAGGATTTATATCATAATCCTTTGATGGTGGGGTTTTTTCTTGATAGACTGCTGCGTCAGTGATGAGTTAGTTTTTGTAAAATAAACTAAAAATAAATATGCTTAATTATATAACTGTCTCTTATACACATCTTAGGGCCAATAAATGTACACATAATATATAGAGGAATGATACTTTTTATTTTAAGAAATTTTTATCATACTATATATTTTTTTATTTAAAATTTACTTGGAGGAAAGTTGTGCTCTAGTATATAATAATGAATTTTGGTCAAACTTCTTTATGATTTCAGAACAAAAATTGCCCAAGATATTGAGAGGCTAATACATCAGAGTGATATCATAGATCGAGTGGTATATGACTTAGATAACCCAAAGTAAGTCTCATTTTTGTTTTAGTTTTGTTGGTTTTATTCTTGTCTTAAAATTTCGGTGTTCTTTTAAAAGACAAAGAAATATAGTTAACTTCCACCTGATTAAGCCTCACTCTGGTTTTCTCTTTTAACAGAGATGTAATGGTAATGTAAATCATGTTTATTTGGTTAAATTGAGTATGCTACAAATTTAGTTTTTCTTATGTGGGCTTTTAATGGGTTTAATAAGGGCAACATCATCACAAACTGATGCTTTGTTTTTAAAAATTGAAACTACTTCCACTTAAGATAATTGCTGCAGTTTTGTCCTGTAATACTGAGCCTTTGTTTCCTTAGGACAACAAATTACCATCCCCTTTAGAAGGAAAATATGCTTCATAATTTTCCACAGTCCCCACTTCTCACTTTTGTCTCTTACTGCTTAGAATCTGCTTCCGTCGTTTTATGTTACTTGCCTGACTTTTGAAGCCGTTTGTGATTCCTGGGGGCTCAGTGGGTAAAGGATCTACCTGCAGTGCAGGAGACTGGCGGCAGCACAGGAGCCTGGGTTTCGATTCCTGCGTCTGGAAGATCCCCTGGAGAAGAAAATGGCAAGCCACTCCAGTATTTTTGCCTGGAAAACCCCATGGACAGAGGAGCCTGGTGAGCTACAGTTCATGGGATTTTGAGAGTCGGACATGACCTGGCGACTAAACCACAACAATATTTTAGTGTAATTTCCAATTTAGGGTTATCAGTGGTGCCATTGCATTTAATGATTTTGCTGTTGTTCAGTCAGTCACGTCTGACTCTTTGCGACCCCATGGACTGCCTCATGCCAGGCTTCCCTGTCCTTCACCATCTCCTTTTCATTACTGGAGACAAATGATTTATAGTAGTCATATTCATCATCATTTTTTGTTTTCATTTATTTACTTATATATAATTCATTAGGTGCCATTGCATTTGTCTCCAGTAATGAGAACTTTAACCAGCCCACGAATGGGTTTTCCCTCTCTCTCCTTCAACATTCTAATATTTTGGAGAGATTTTATATTTCATTAGTCTTATCTGGAGGAAATAAAACATTTAAAAAGATTTTTGTTAAGAGAATCAGGGTAAAGTCGTGTCAGAGCTAATGGCTGAATTTGAAATAACATTCTCAAAAATAAAAAATCTATTCATAATTTCTTAGTTATTTCAGTGTTTCTAATTCTGTGTTAGACCAGACAAATGTGGTAACACAGAACCTCAAGAACTCCTGATTGTAGGATATTCTTGTTTAGTTGCTCAGTCATGTCTGACTCTGTGCGACCCTATGGACTATATAGCCCACCAGGATCCTGTGTCCATGGAACTCTCCAGGCAAGAATACTGGAGTGGGTTGCCATTTCCTCCTCCAGGAGATCTTCCAGACCCAGGGAAGTGTCACATGCCAGTGCTATTTCTAACTGAAATGACTTTGGACAAAAGCATTGGTCTTCTGGGAGTCTTCGTTTTCCCCTATTAGAATGTAAGCTCTAGAAGAGCAAGAATTTGTATTTAGTCAGGGAAATAGATAACTTTAACTAAAACAGTATCTGGCACCTGGTAGGAGCTCAATAAATACTTGCTAGAGTAAGGAATATGTAAAGTGAGAATTCCCCCTTTTGTGTACTAATTATAATAGATAATGAAGCTCTCTAAATTCGAAAAATAGTTTTACCTGAGAATTGCATAGTTTTCTAGAATTATTGGTACTCAGTACAAGTCATATGCACTTTAAAAAATAACTAGTCTTTTTTGTAAGATTCTAATATTTAGAAATGGCATCTAATGAGATGAAAATTTTTGTGATTAAGATTCACTATATAATTGTGGAGGAAATCTCTACTTGTAATTATAATATTTTGTTCTGTAAATATTAGCCAGAGTTTGTAGTTTGCTTGTGTTCATTTTGTTCTTTGGCTTAAAAATAATGAGGAGGGTGAGCGAGCAATAATGATGCAATTTTAATCTATAGTGTAGTTTCATTTTTGCTCACTTGTTTAAATGCTATGTATTTTTTATTCTTACTTTAAAATTTTATTTAGCTATACCATTCCAGAAGAAGCAGATGTGTTGAAGTTTAACTCCAAATTTGAATCTGGGAATCTGCGTAAAGTAATTCAAATTAGAAAGTAAGTCATTAAAATTCTTCTCATTTTGTTTGTGTACAGATATTTTCCTAATTTTCATCAAATTTGTTTATTTTCTGTTTTCAGAAATGAATATGACCTTATTCTGAACTCAGATATAAATAGCAATCATTATCATCAGTGGTTTTACTTTGAAGTCAGTGGAATGCGACCAAGTATTGCTTATAGGTTCAACATCATTAACTGTGAAAAGTCCAACAGCCAGTTTAATTATGGTAAGACAACATTTCATCCAAATTGAATACAACTAGAAATTTATTACATATGCTACTTAAAATAAAGTTTTTAATGAAGTCTGTTCATCCAGAAGAGAATTACATAAAGCAATTTCTTTTGTAACTTTTTTATTTTGAGTAGAGTCATAAAAAGTTAAAAAGAGTTGTAGAAGTTGCAGAAACGTTCTCTTCACCAGATTTCCTCTAATGGTTACACCCTACGTAACTGTACTAGAATGCCGAAACCAGGGTTTGACGCTGGCACAGTGTGGGTGCACAGTTCTGTGCCTTTTTATTACATTTGTAGGTTCTTATTATTGTCACCACAACTCGGATAGAGAATTCTTTCAGTACCACCAAGCCTGAGCTACTCCTTTATGGTTCACCATTCAATTGTAGTTTTCTGTAAATTTTAAAATCTAATTGAAGAAGTTTCCTATCATTACTAGTTTACTGAGAGTTTTTGTTATAAATGGGTATTAAATTTTGACACATGGTTTTTTTCATCAAATGATTTGATCATGTGATTTTTCTTCTTTAGCTTGTTGTGGGATTCCCAGGTAGCTCAGTGGTAAAGAATCCACCTGCCAATGCAGGAGACATAGGAGACATGGATTCGATTCCTGGGTTGGGAAGATCCCCTGGAGAAGGAAATGGCAACCCACTCCAGTATTCTTGCCTGGAGAATCCCATGGACAAAAGAGCTTGACAGGCTACAGTCTGTGGGGTTGCCAAGAGTCAGACACGACTGAGCAACTGAACATGCATGTATTACTCTGACTGATTTTTGAATGCTGAACCAGCCTTGCATGTTAGCATATTAGCATTGTGAGCATGTTATATTAATTCATTTTTTAATACTGAACCAGCCTTTTTTATCTGTGAACTGAATTAAATGTGAATTATAGTCATTGTATATAATTGCTAATGTTTTATTAAGAATTTTTAAATTTCTATTCAAGATGTATATTGATATATATATGAATATATATATATGTTTTTTGATATCATATCTGATTTTGGCATATCATGGTAACAATTACTTCTAAAACTAGTTGAGTAATACTCCCTCCTCTTATTTTCTGGAAGAGCTTGTGTGTATTTGGTGTTAATTCTTAAATGCTTGGTAGAATTCTCCAGAGAAATCATCTGGGCCAGGAGATTTCTTATTTGGTGCTCTTTTAAATTAGAGATTAAATTTCTTCTTTAATAGTTTTTGGACTATTCAGGTTATCTATTTCACCTTGACTACTACTTATGGTAGTTTGTTCTTTATAGGAACTGATCAGTTTCTTTGAAATTTTCAAACGTGTATGTAAAATTGTTCATAGTATTTTCTTACTGTCTTTTTAATATCTTCAGGGTCTCTAGTGATATTCTGTATTTAATTCCTGACAGTAGTAACTTGTGTCTTGTCTTTATTTTTCTTGGTCAGTTTTGTTGATATTTTAAAGAACCAGCTTTTTGTTTCACTGTTTTTCTCTACTGTTTTTCTCATGAGGCAGTTTTTAAAAACTCTAGGGTTATACCAGCAAAAAACTATATTTATAGCCTCATTTAAGGCTTTGTACTAATTAGTGCTTTAATAGGTGTCTAACTTGGGGTTTTTTGCTAAGGCATCAGGTTTTTATAGTCAGGTATTATT
>SJYC01002895.1:0-14407 GCA_006408675.1 Madoqua kirkii | reverse complement strand
CTCTTCAGTGTCTGATTTCTACCCTGACACAAAGTGGGTGGTGGTGGACAGTTTTTTTAGGCTCACTTGTTAAGTCGCTCTGTGGGGAGGGAGGGACGCTGCAAACAAATAACACTGGCGTGTGCTTGCAGTGCCTCAGCCACACTGGGCCTGCCCCCGTTCATGGAGTGTGTACCCTCTGTGCCCACACTGCTCAGGCTCTAGATTGCTCCATTGGGAACTGTCCGAGGCTGGCCCTGGGCTGCATGCACCTCCCAGGTCTAAGCTGCTCAGGTTCACGCTCTCAGGTAGTCCTCAGAGGCGAAGACTCGATTGGGCCTGTGTTTTGGGCCCTTCCCAGGTCCGAGGCGAAGACTCGATTGGGCCTGTGTCTTGGGCCCTTCCCAGGTCCGAGCAGCTCAGGTGATGAGGTGTTTGGTGAGCCTGATCACTGTGACTTACGCCTCCCCCGTTCCTGCTACTCGGTTTTCCAGGTGTACAACCGGCGCACCTTCTCAGGCAGATGTTGACCGTCCAGAACCCCAAGAAGTCTTAGTTAGGAAAGAAGCCTACTTACAGTTTTGTAGATAATGTCTCTGGAGCTGCGATTACCCCCTTCTGGCTCTGGCTGTGGCTGCCTGTCCCCAGAGGGGGATGGTCTGCAGCCAGCTATCTCTGTTCAGTCCTTTGTTCTGTGAGAGGGCCTGGCCGTGTCTTAGGTTAGCGCTGGCTTTTTGTGTGGTAGCTATCCCACAGTCTGGTTTGCTAGCCCAAGTTAGTTCGCTCAGATTGTGCTCAGGGCATTCAGGTCAGATCCTTACTCTAAGCAATGCAGCCCTTGCCTCCCTGCCTAGCCCCTGCTTGCTAGTGGCGGGTGCAGGCGTCTGTGCTGCTTCTCCGCTGGGGGAGTTACCATTGGGCTCGTAATCTGTGGGTTGCAATTATTTTATTTTTCCTCCCTATTATGTTGCCCTCTGTGCTTCCAAGGCTCGCCACAGACTTGGCAGTGAGAGTGTTTCTTGGTGTTTGGAAACTTCTCTCTTTTTAAGACTCCCTTCCTGGGATGGAGTTCCATCCCTACCTCTTTTGTCTCTTTTTTTGTCTTTTATCTTTCTTCCCTACCTCCTTTCGAAGACAATGGGCTGCTTTTCTGGGTGCCTGATGTCCTCTGCCGGCATTCAGAAGTTGTTTTGTGAAATTTACTCAGGGTTTAAATGTTCTTTTGATGAATTTGTGGGGGAGAAAGTGGTCTCCCCGTCCTATTCCTCTTCCATCTTAGCACCACTTCCTCACTAGATTTTAATTGTTCTGATTTTTCAGTCTCGTGCACCATTCTTGCTGCTCTCATATCACTTTGATTTTTAAATTATTTTGACTTCATAAAATAGTTTAACATTCTGTAGTCTTTTTCAAAAATGATTTAACAGTTTTTTCTAACTTTATTTTTCCTGAATAATTTTTGCTCAGTATTATTCTGAATAATTTTATCAGACACCTCCAAATTTCCATTGCGTAAACTTATAGAATAATGTGGAGGAAACTAGATTTCTTATATTAATCTTGCCACTTAAGAACATGGTGTATATATTTGTTTTCTCAAGTTTTTGTTCCCTCTCTTAATTTTTTTAGTTCTTCTTGTAAGTTCTGTACACTTCTTTTTACATTTATTCTTAAGTATTTTTTGTATCCCCCCCCCCCATTCTGAAAGAGTATTTTCAAGTTTGTCATTATATAGAATTAAGGAAGCTGATGGGCTTCCCTGGTAGCTCAGCTTGTAAAGAATCTGCTGCACCATTGAATACGGTGTTCAGTTCAGTTCAGTTGATCAGTCATGTCCGACTCTTTTTGACCTCATGAATAGCAGCATGCCAGGCCTGCCTGTCCATCACCAACTCTTGGAGTTCACTCAAACTCATGTGCATCGAGTCAGTGATGCAATCCAGCCATCTCATCCTCTGTCATTCCCTTCTCCTGCTGCCCCCAATCCCTCCCAGCATTAGAGTCTTTTCCAATGAGTCAACACTTCGCATGAGGTGGCCAAAGTACTGGAGTTTCAGCTTGAGCATCATTTCTTCCAGAGAACACCCAGGACCGATCTCCTTCAGAATGGACTGCTTGGATCTCCTTGCAGTCCAATGGACTCTCAAGAGTCTTCTCCAACACCACAATTCAAAGCATCAGTTCTTTGGCAATCAGCTCTCTTCACAGCCCAACTCTCACATCCATACATGACCCTTGGAAAAACCACAGCCTTAACTAGACAGGCTTTTGTTGGCAAAGTAATGCCTCTGTTTTTGAATATGCTATCTAGGTTGGTCATAACTTTCTTTCCAAGGAGTAAGCATCTTTTAATTTCATGGCTGCAGTCACCATCTGCAGTGATTTTGGAGGCCCCCCCCAAATAAAGTCTTACCCTGTTTCCATTGTTTCTCCATCTAATTCCCATGAAGTGATGGGACCAGATGCCATGATCTTAGTTTTCTGAATGTTGAGCTTTAAGCCAACTTTTTCACTCTCCTCTTTCCCTTTCATCAAGAAGCTTTTTAGTTCCTCTTCACTTTCTGCCATAAGGGTGGTGTCATCTGCATATCTGAGGTTATTGATATTTCTCCCGGCAATCTTAATTCCAGCTTGTGCTTCTTCCAGCCCAGCATTTCTCATGATGTACTGTGCGTAGAAGTTAAATAAGCAAGGTGACGATATACAGCCTTGATGTACTCCTTTTCCTATTTGGAACCAGTCTGTTGTTCCATGTCCAGTTCTAACTGTTGCTTCCTGACCTGCATATAGGTTTCTCAAGAGGCAGGTCAGGTGGTGTGGTATTCCCATCTCTTTCAGAATTTTCCACAGTTTATTGTGATCCACACAGTCAAAGGCTTTGGCATAGTCAATAAAGCGGAAATAGATGTTTTTCTGGAACTCTTGTTTTTTCCATGATCCAGCGGATGTTGGCAATTTGATCTGTTTCCTCTGCCTTTTCTAAAAGCAGCTTCAACATCAGGAAGTTCACGGTTCACGTATTGCTGAAGCCTGGCTTGGAGAATTTTGAGCATTACTTTACTAGCATGTGAGATGAGTGCAATTGTGCGGTGGTTTGAGCATTCTTTAGCATTGCCTTTGTTTGGGATTGAAATGAAAACTGACCTTTTCCAGTCCTGTGGCCACTGCTGAGTTTTCCAAATTTGCTGACATATTGAGTGCAGCACCTTCACAGTGTTAGGTGTAGGCTAATAATATATGGCCTTTATTATGTTGAGGTATGTTCCATCTATACGCCCTTCTGGAAAGATTTTATCCTAAATGGATATTGAATTTTATGAAAAGCTTCTTCTGTATCTATTGAGATAATAATATGGTTTTTATTCTTCAGTTTGTTGATATATGTTATCACACTGATTTATTGAACCATCCTTGTGCTAAATCCCTGGGCCAAATCCCAGTGGATTATGGTGTATTATCATCTTAACATATGGTTGGATTCAGTTTGCTAATATTTTGTTGAGAGTAGTTTTGCATCTATGTTTGTCAGTGATAATAGCTTATAATTTTCTTTTTGTGTGATCTCTTTGTCTTGTTTCATGTCAGAGGGATGCTTTCCTCATGAATGAGTTCAGTTGTATTCCTTCCTCAGCAATTTTTGGAATAGTTTGAGAAGGATAGATCTTAACTCTTCTTTACATGTTTGGCAGAATTCACTGGAGAAGTCATGTGGTCCAGGACTCTTGCTTGTTTGGAGTTTTAAAATTGTTGATTCAATTTCATCATAGGTCTTGCTCTGCTTATGTCTTCTATTTCTTCCTGGTTCAGTCATGGGAAATTGTACATTTCTAGGAGTTTGTCCGTTTGTGGAAGCTTGTCCATTTCTTCCAGTTTATTGGCATACAACTGTTCATAGTAATTGGCTTTTTTATTTCTGTGAAATTGGTTGTAACTTCTCCCTTTTTTTCCCCCTCACTTATTCATTTGGGCCTTCTTTTTTTTCTTGATGAGTCTGCCTAATGGTTAATCAATTTTATCTTTTCAAAGAACTGGCTTTTAGTTTCATTGATCTTTTCTATTTTTTTAGCCTCTGTTTTCTTCTTTTTTGATTTTGTAATTTTCTTCTACTAACTTTGGGTTTTGTTTGTTCTTTTTTCTTTAGAGGTAAGGTTGGGTTATTTTTCTTTAAGTTTAAAGTTAGATTGCTTGAGATGTTTTTCTTGTTCCTGAGGTAAATATATTAATTTAAAATTCTTAGATCTGCTTTTGCTGCATCAGTTAGACATTGGACTTATTTTGTTTTTCTTTTCATTTGTCTTTGTTTTCATTTGTTTGTATCTTTAGCAAATCATTGGTTATTTATGGAGTATATTGTTTAGTTTTCATTTCTTTGTGCTTTTTGCAGGTTTTTTTTTTTTTTTTTTGGTAGTCTCATTGCATTGTGGTCATGAAGAAAGGTTGGTATGCTTTCAGTTTTCTTAAATTTACTAAGGCCTGCTTTGTGGCCTAGCATGAGATCTATCCAAGAAAATGTTCCAGCTTCACTTGAAAAGAACGTGTTATCTGCTGCTTTTGGATGGAGTGTTCGTATATATCTATTTTGTTCATCTGGTTTAATATGTCATTTAAGCCCAGTGTTTCCTTATTTATTTTCTGTCTGGATGATCTTTCCATTGATATCTGTTAATACTAGCTGCTTCTAAGTTGTGTGCATATGTGTTTGTAATTATTATATTTTCTTCTAGGATGATCCCTTGACCATTTTGTAATGTTCTTTGTTTTTTTTGGCACTGTCTTTGTATTAAAATCTATTTCATCTCATACAAGTATTGCTACACTGCCTTTATTTTTATTTCCATTTTCATGGACTACCTTTTTCCATTCCCTCACTTTCAGTCTGTGTGTGTCTTTGGATGTGAAGTGAGTCTCTTGTAGGCGACATATATTTTTGCCATATAATGGGTCTTGTTTTTGCACCATTCAGCTGCTCTCTGTCTTTTGATTGGAGCATTTGTTCTTTTTATAGTTAAAGTAATTATTGATATGTATATACTTATTGCCATTTTATTAACTACCTGAGGGTTGTTTTTGTCGGTCTTTTTTTTTTTTTTCCCTTCTCCTGTGATTTAATGACTATCTGTAGCATTATGTTTGGTTTCCTTTCTCTTTTGTGTGTCTATCTATTATAGATTTTATTTTGTTGTCGTTGTTACCATGAGGCTTATATGTAGCAATTACATATGTTATTATTTAGATTGCTGCTGCTGCTGCTAAGTCGCTTCAGTCGTGTCCAACTCTGTACAACCTCATAGATGGCAGCCCACCAGGCTCCCCCATCCTTGGGACTCTCCAGGCAAGAACACTGGAGTAGGTTGCCATTTCCTTCTCCAATGCATGAAAGTGAAAAGTGAAAGTGAAGTTGCTCAGTCGTGTCCGACTCTTAGTGACCCCATGGACTGCAGCCCACCAGGCTCCTCCACCTATGGGATTTTCCAAGCAAGAGTACTGGAGTGGAGTGCCATTGCCTTCTCCGATTGGTTGTATCTTAATTTCAAATGCATTTTAACATTTGTAAAACATTTGTGTTTGTACTCTTTTCTCCTCGCAATTACCATTTTTGATATCACATTTTGCATCTGTTTGTTTTAGTCCTTTACTGCTTATTGTGGATATAGGTTGATTTTGCTGCTTTTGTTTTTTAACCTTTCTACTTGCTCTGTACATGTCTGTGTTACTACCTTTACGTTATGTTTACCTTTACTGATGAGTTTTTCTAGTAGTTTTCATATTTCTAGTTTTGGCTTTTTCTTTTTCACTTAAGAGAAATCCTTTTAACTAACATTCCTTGTAAAACTGATTTGTTGGTGCTGAACTCTTTTAGCTATTTCTTGTCTGTAAAACTTTTGATCCCTCTATCAAATCTGAATGAGAGCCTTGCCAGATAGAGTATTCTTGATTGTAGATTTTTCTTTTTCATCATTTTAAATGTTTCATGCCACTCTCTTCTAGTCTGCAGAGTTTTTGCTGAAAAGTCAGCTGATAGCCTTATGGGAGTTCCTTTTTATGTAACTTGTTGCTTTTTCCTTGCTCCTTGTGTGGTCCTCCTTGGGTTGATTCTTTTGGGGACTTTATGTGGCTTCTGGACCAGAAGATCTATATCGTTTCCCTATTAGGGTGGTTTTCAGCTATTATTTCTTCAAATATGTTATTTGCCCCTTTCTGTCTTTTCCTTTTTGTATCCCTGTAATGTGTGTGCTTGATGTTGCCTCAGAGGTCTCAGATGGTCCTTATTTCTTTTTATTCTTCTTTTCTGTTCAGCTTCAGTGATATCCACTACTCTGTCTTCCAGGTTGCTGATCTACTCTTCTGTATCATTTAGTCTGCTGTTGATTCCTTATATTGTAATTTTAATTTATTGTATTCTTCATTTTTGTTTGGTTGTTATTTCTGTTTTCAAGCTCTTTGTTAAAAACTTTTGTAATTTCTTATTCTGTGTATCTCTTCTTCTGAGTTCTTTTATCATTGTTATGATCATTACCTTGAACTCCTTTTTTTTGGGTAGGTTACATATATTTATGTCACTTAGTTCTGGGATTTTATCCTATTCCTTCATTTGAAACATATTCCTCTGTCACCTCATTTGCCTAAGTTTCTGTTTTTATGTATCTGGTATGTTGGTTATGTTTCCTGACCTTGGAAAAGTACCCTTTTGTAGGAGACATTTTGTGTGTCCCAGCAACAAACTTCTCTGGTCACTAGAGCTCTGCGCTCTAGAGGTGCCTCCTATGTGGGCTTTTTGAGTCCTTCTGTTGTGGTGGGCTGACCACTGTGGGTATGGTTGATGTAGCTGGCCCCTGGTCTCATTGTTTGCCAGGCTCTGCCTTGTGCAGAGGCTGCTAGCCACTGATTGGTGGGACTAGATCCCGAAATAGCTGGCTGTGGAAGCCCAGGGATGCTAGGGCTCATGCTGGCTCACTAGTGGACAGAGCTGGGGTCCAGGAGATCCTGGGGCTGGTAATCATTCAATGGTGGCTGAAGCCAGGTCTTGGAGCTGACGTGTGGGGCTGTCTCTGGTCAGCATAGACATGTTTGGGGCAGCTTTTTTGGTTCAAGAGGGCTTAAGGCAGCCTGCCTATTGGTGGCCGGGGGTATGTCTTAGCCCAGTTAGTTGCTTGGCCTCGGGTGTCCCAGAACTGATGTCTGTAGACTGTTGAGTCCTGGAGCTAATAAGCTAGAGTGCTGAAGCCAGGTCTTGGAGCTGACGTGTGGGGCTGTCTCTGGTCAGCATAGACATGTTTGGGGCAGCTTTTTTGGTTCAAGAGGGCTTAAGGCAGCCTGCCTATTGGTGGCCGGGGGTATGTCTTAGCCCAGTTAGTTGCTTGGCCTCGGGTGTCCCAGAACTGATGTCTGTAGACTGTTGAGTCCTGGGGCTAATAAGCTAGAGGAAGAATTCCGCAATGATACTTGCCAGCACCAGTGTCTTCCTGGTTGAATGAGCACCCAAAATTGCTGCCCCCAATGTATGTGTCCTTAGAATGAACTCCAGTTGCCTCTTGTATCTCTGGGAGACTTCCCATGATCAGCAGTTGGGTCTGACCCGGTTGTTTTCAGAGGACTGCTTTTTCCCTGGATCTTGGAACATGTCAGTTATTGTGTACATCTGTTAGGAGTACAGTCTGTTTTCCACAGCCCTCCAATCCTCCTGAATTTAAGCCCTGCTAGCCTTCAAAGCCAGGCATTCTTGAAGTTTGTTTCCTGGTGCAGGATCACTGGGCTAGGAGCCTGATATGGGGCTCAGACCCCTTTCTCCTTGGGGAGAACCTCCGCAGTTGTACTCTCCTGTTTGTGAATTGTTCACTGAGGGGCATGGATCTTAACTATGCCATGCCTTTGCCCCTCCTACGTATCTCGTTGTGCTGTTTCTTGATATCTTTAGTTGTAGAAGATCTTTCCTGGTATGTTTTGGTCTTTTTCATCAGTGGTTCTGCAAATAGTTGTGATTTTGGTGTGCTCCTGAGAAGGGGTGTGTTGAGCTCAGGGTCTTCCAGTTCTGCCATGCTGGGAACTCTCCTGCAAGGTTTTCAATTTGTTTTTGATTACAACTTAATTCCATACCCTCTCCCCTCCAGATTTTGATACTAAGACCTCCTTGTTATTTTCTAGGTGACTTCTAATTGGGTATGATTTTGATATCCTTTTTGGCCCAATAATTGCTTAGAAAAGCGTTTGTTACATTTATAGTTGGTTAAATTATTTTGGTTATGGTTTTTGCCATTGCATTCAAGTTTTAATCAGTTTTGTTTGTAGATGTGAAATTTATGATTTGGAGTAATTTTATGGCTTAATATCTGATCAGTGCTAGTGTTTACGGGTTCTTGGAAAATACGTATTCTCTGTTGGGAACATAATTTTAAGATAAATTGTTAAATTTATTGTCATAAACCTGTTTATTCAGTTTTCTGTATCCTTTTTATTTTTTATATTGTCTGTTTGCTTAAGAAAACCGAACAGTCTTTCACTTCTACTATGCTCTGTCAGTGTGGTAGTTTAGTCGCTGAAGTCACGTCCGACTCTTACGACGCCATGGATTGTAGCCCACTATACCCTTCTGTCTATGGAATTTCCCAGGCAAAAATACTGGAGTGGTTGCCATTTCCTTCTCCAGGGGATCCTCTTGACCCAAAGATCGAACCCATGTCTCCTTCATTGCAGATGAATCCTTTTACCACAGAGCCACCAGAGAAGCCCCTTTTCTGTCAACTTAAGAATTGTTTTCTATTTTAATGCTCTATCATTTGGCACATAGACATTGATAACTTTTCCATGTTCTTTTTGTGTTTTGTGTATACCCATTGGTGGTGCTAATGGTAAAGAATCCACCTGCCCCTGCAGAAGACTCAGAAGACGTGGGTTTGATCCTTGGGTGCGACAGATACCCCAAAAAAGGAAATGGCAACCCACTCAAGTGTTTTTGCCTAGAGAAGTCCATGAACAGAGGAGCCTGGTGGACTACAGTCTTTGGGGCTGCAAAAAATTGGATGTGACTGAACACACACATGCACATTAACAATATAAAATAGTCACATTTATTCTATTCCTTATCTTTGGCCTAGAATTATATTTATAATTATATTGGTTTGAATTTGATGCGTCTTTGCTCATAATTTTTGTGACTAGAGATTGCATTTTGACCCTTTTAATATGTAATTTTGACCTATTTAAGGTTCTTATAATTGATATTTTTTATGTTGTCTATTTTTATTCATTATATTCTTCATGTGTTATTCTTTAAGAGACTTCACAGTGTAGTATAACACTTCTTTTAGCTGTGGAAAACCAAAATATGTATTTGAAAATAGATTTTGAGGCATATTCTGAACTGGATTTCTCTCAGTCCTGTTCCATCTGCCTTAAGATTAGTAGAGATTCCTCCCAGATTCTGATAGGATGTTATCTGTTGCCAGTCTTCTTTTATTTTGCTGTACTTGTAAGTACTTAACTAGGACGTTGGTAGAAGCTATAGAAGGAGCTGTTTGGTAGATGTAAGTTTTAAATGAACCCTAATGCTAGATTTGTTAGATTAATGCAACATACAGCAAATCTTGGTTTGCCTGGTTTTCAATAGAGTTAGAAGAAGGAAGAGACCAACATTTAGTAAATTAGAATTCAACATTTTAAGAAACGATAATTAGCTATGTAATTAATTGTCATGAGATTCATATTGAATTCACTTCAGGGATGGTAATGATGGCTGAAAATATTTGCAGTGGAAACGTCTTCAGCTGGAAGAGTTTAGTTGATTGTCATGCATGATTGAAGTCAGGAAGTAATATTAATTAGGAAACTGTAAGTTTCTTTTTGTTTTTTGTTGAGGCATGCTGCTTGGGGGAGTATTTAAACATTGGGTTCTTCTAGCAGGTATGCCCAGTTGAGGTCTTGCTCTTTGTCAGTGTCCCTCAAAAAAGGGCAGAATTAGTTTCTTTTGTTTCATAAGTTGCCTTTTTCTTGGAGAATTTTTAGGTGATTATATTAAATATTTAGTTTTCTTAGTTTTAGTTTTCTTGCAATGGGTGATCTTATTTGTGAATTTGTGTCTATGAATTTATATCACTGTATACACCGACAGCCATTGTAATCCGTCACTCTCCCTTCCACTGACCTGACTCAAAAAAGGTTTACTCAAGTTACCACTAGATGGCAGTCTTGTGTTTTAGTAATTTAGAGATCTATACTCACAGGCTCCTCCTTTCTCTCTCTGCCCTTCCCCCCCAGTATCTCCAAAGTATATGAAGATTTTTAACCACTCCCTTATATAAATTGAACATATATGGAACCAGGCAGCAAAAAAGAATCTTGAAGTCAACTCTAGCATTCCCACCTTGCTCATGTTAGTTAATTCCATACTTGGAAGTTGAGCTGAGCTTTCTCTTGACTTTCTGTTCCCTGACTCCCCATACAGGATTAGTCAGTCCCTTTAATAAATGTTGCTTGTCATTTTCTCCTTTAGGGCGCTCTTCACAATTCTACATTGTTTTTGTATGTGGCTGATTAATATCTTTCCTCACTGTGTACCCCTCCCGACTCCCCCCCCCCCCAAACTTTATGTTTCACAAGATCAGGGACAGTATCTCTGTTGCTGGCCTTTGTGTTTATAGTAAGGCATTTAGTAGATGCTCTGTAAGTATTTGTTAGATAAATGAGGTAATGGCTGAATGAACTATGAAGATCCTATTAGGAACTTAAAATGACATGCACGAACATATGTCAAGAAGGCTCTAGTTAAAAGAGCATCGTTTTCTAAATACTTTATTTTGAAATAGTTTCAAACTTACTGAAAAATTGTATCCTTTATCTACACGTTGGACTTCAGAAATGATGCCCCATCATTCTAGAACACGTTCAGTGTATTTTATGCATGGCGTTCTATGTAACTGTGGGAAAGCTGTCACCATCAGGAAATTATCATTGATGGTTGAACTCCTTCTAATCTTTAGACCCTCATTTAAGTTTTCACCTGTTTTCTCATCAGTGACCTTAACAGCACAAAAATTCAGCTCAAACCGCATACTGTATTTGGTTGTCAAGTCTCCTTAGACTATTTTAGTCAGGAACAGTTTGCGGTCTTTAATATTCATGACCTTGGCACTTTGGAAAATGAAAGCACTTATTTTGTAGAGTGGTGCTCAGTTTGGAGATGTCTCATGTTCCTCATGACTTAAGTCAGGCATCTGTTGTGGAGGCATCACAGTAGTGATGTTGTGTGTTAGTGGCATAGGATTTTGTTTTATTGCTGATAGTAATAATTTAATCACCTGATTAAGTTGTTGTCTGCCAGACTTTTCCACTGTAAAGTCACCTTTTCTCTCTTTGTAATCAGCAAGTATTCTACATGTTAATATCAGTATAGAGTTGTTTCCTGGTTAGTCAGTGGGCTGTAGTTTGCTGCTATCAGTATTTTGGTGTTCCAGCTGCCCAGGATTTGGCCATTGTGATCCCTTCATGCTGGGTTGTGTGTTCTATTGACATATCCCTGTCATTCTTTATGGGTGTTGTTGTGTTTGGGCATAAGATGCCCAGGGCTTATCTTGCCTTTCCTTGCCCCAGCCTCAGTCAGTTCAGTTCAGTCACTCAGTCGTGTCCAATTCTGTGACCCCACGAATCGCAGCATGCCAGGCCTCCCTGTCCATCACCAACTCCTGGAGTTTACTCAAACTCATGTCCATCAAGTCGATGATGCCATCAAGCCATCTCATCCGAAGCATTCATTTCTTCAAAGAGCCCTGATTTATGTTAGTGGAGACTAATATTTTAAAAATCAGATCTGTGTGCATAGTGTGTACATTGTTACTGGACCTGTCCATGGACAGAGCTGAGGAACATGTATTTGTATATACAAGCATTTATGTAGAAATTTTCATTGGTAGTAATTTATAGTATGCATATGTTTATTTTTGTGTGTGCATAGTGTGTACGTTATTATTGGACCTGTTCATAGAGGGAGGTGGGAAATATATATTTGTATATACAAGTGTGTATGTAGAAATTTTCATCAGTAGTAATGTGTAACATGTATATGTTTATTTCTGTGTGTATATTATACACATATACACATGCATACACATAGTATCTCCATGAGGTCACACTGATACCTTCAGTTGCACAGATTTTATTCTAGTTTTCTTTCCCTTTTTTCAGCTTCCTTCTCCAAAATGGAGAATTTGAGCTTATGCTGTTCTTAATATATTTACTTATTTGATCAATTCCAGTATACTTAACAGTCTCTCCTTTGCATTTTTGGGCAGATGCCCTCCTCACTCCGTTCAAGGTCTGACACCAAAGTCAACCTGTCTCCCTTGTCTCTGCATGGTTATCCGCCCTCTTTGTTTATTTTCATTTTGATTTTAATTTGTAGCTCTATTTTATATGGTGATCAGAGGGTTTTGTTTGTAATGTTTCTCTTATATGGAACTTACTGGCATTTCCTTTTGACCTAATATATGAGCAATTTTTGTGAATATTCCACATATTCTTAGAAGAAGAAGATGCATTTTCCACTATCAGGATAAAGTGTTCAACCTGTCTACATAAATTTGCCTTATTAATTATGTTACTTACAGCTATATAAATATTCTTAAGTTTTGTTCAGTTCTGTCTTGTAATGAGAGTGGAGTGTTAGAGTCTGTCAGTAGTATGTTTCTTTCTCCTGTATTTCCTGCAGTTTGTGCTTTACATAATAGGTTATTCTTTTCTGGTGTGCAGACACTGTGTCTTGCTATATTATTTTTCACTGTCAATTGTGACTTATAAAATTCCTTGTCTTACTTAGTGTTTTTTGGCCTGCAGTCTACTTTGTTTCTGCTTCCCTGGTGTATCTGCCCGTCTTTCTACCTATCAGCAACTTGAAGCCTGTTACATCTGTCTCCTAGTAATTGCAGGCCTGGGCATGTGTGCTTTTATTTGCACTACTTGTTGACTTTATTTGTTTTTGTGAGGATGTGTGGAGTGATTCTGATTCATATGGCCACCATTACCCTGCAGATCAAGAATCTCATCTTCCTATTTTTAGTATGACTTTCTGTTATAGTACTTGCCATATTAGAAGCATGTTTTTTTTCTCTGTAAAGCTACTAATACCATATGCAGCTTATGGTAGGTACCTTCAGATTAACCTAGCTCCCCCTCATGTGTTAAATTACAGTGTTAGCTTTAACTTGAAAATTTTGTCTGTGATTCGCAATACATTTAATGATTTGGGCCTAAAACATCTTGTCTTTCTTTGTATCTGCCCTTGTTACTGAGCATGTGCTTAAGAAAATTTCAGCCTTTACATGGATATTATTAGAGGCCAGTGCCATTAGATGCTGGTTTCACTCTGGCAATTTAATATTTTGATTGTATTCAAGTGACAAGCTTGACAGTTCTTAGCATATTTATGTTAGACACATTAAAGTTTATCCTTTGGCTAATGGTTAAATAAGTTACTCAAATATGGCCTTTCTGATTCATCTTGAGTATTAATAGATTGTGGTTTATTCAGTTTGAGTTACCTCATTTGATTGATTCTTACTGGGACACCCTGTTTTGTTCAGATGATCTTCATTATAATCAGAATTTCCAAATATAGCTCCCTTCACTGTGACCAGAATTAACCATCATTTTAAAAGTAATAACAGAATACATTGTCTTGTATAAAATTAGAACACTTCAGATAAATCTGTTATGCCCTTTGAACTCAGCCTGAACCTTGTTTTGCCTTACTATAATTAACCATTTATTAAGAATTTTGTGTGCCTGGAAGAGGTTGAAGTTTCGGATTGAAATGATCACTGACCCCTGGAAAGAAATAAGGAAGACAGGAATATTTCATACATATCAGTGAAATATTTGAGTTTCAGGTATAGAACTGGATGCTGTACTTACATAATAGTAATACCAGCCAACATTTACTGAAAAATGTATCATGTGCCAGAGCTTCTGTAAGTGCTAACACATGTGATACTCTTCATTCACACAACAAACAGTCCAGTAAGATTGTTATCCGCAGAAGAGAAAACGGAGGCATGAGTGGTTTAGTAACCTGCCAGAATCATGCGTGTGGCGCGTAGTGAAGCTGGAGTTCAGACCTTGATAGTCTGGTTACAGACTGTGTGCTCTTGATCACTATGTTGTTCTCTGTGTGAAAAGCAGGTTAGTATTGGACCCTCATCTGTGGAAGCTAGAGGAGAGCCAAATGTCTTCTGCAAAATCTGTCATTTGTTTGTCACTGCCAACAACTGCATGTTTGTGTATGTAGAATTCAGAAAATATACTGGCCTGAATTCACTGAGAAAAATAAATGAAAAAGATACCAAGATAGAAGACTTAGAATTTATAGACTGTGTTAAGTGAAAATGTTCTAAAAGGAGTGATATGAGAGGAGTGAAAGCTAACTTGTCTTGGTTGGATTGCT
>SJYC01002892.1:0-13724 GCA_006408675.1 Madoqua kirkii | reverse complement strand
CAAACAGGTGATCTGTTTATCAAGTTAGAAATAAGTACTAGAAATCATTTATTGCTTTAGTGGCAAAGTTGGATTATTCCTCAACGTCATGACTAAGTAATCTAGGATTATCATATGCTTTGCTTTCCTTTTTACTGTTTCTGCATGTAATGCATTTCAAGATAACATCAGTCTGCTATTGAATGCCCTTAACTTACCTGTTTCTTTGCTCTTATTAATCTTAATCCTGAGATTTCTGTTTAGTGGATTTTGACTTTTTAATATTTTATATTGGGCTTAACTAGTGCTAGTATGCCTTTTCTTATAGTCTTATCAGAGAGATGAAGACTTCTAAAATTAAGCTGTTTTTAATGATTTAGATATGGCTTTGGAAAAACCTAGATCTTAACTGCTATTACTTTCTAAGAAAGAAATGTTCCCTTGGAATTAATTTCAGTAGAGTTTCCCCCCTTTTTTAAGCAAAATAAATAGAAAATATATGAGGAACAGAAGTATAATATTATATGTAATTCTTTTTCACCTGAATAACTTTCATATTTCTTTTCATGTTAGGCTAATATAAAAATACACCCTCATCATTTATATCTTCCTTTTAAGTTGAGGTGGAGCAGTTATTGTCTGGGAAGTGCTTGGTTAGATTCTGGCAGATTGATTTAAAATGTTAAAGGGTGAAACAGTCATTTTCAAAAAGTATTATTCCCTTCATGCTTGTCTTCTACACAATAAAAAATCATCAATGAATACTTTTCTTTTTTACATGTAAAGTGAATGGTCATAGCATCTAGGGTTGTTTTTCTTTTCTATGTAAGAGGTGATGGCAAGGATTTTTGTTTCTTTAGTTTTAAATTTTTTTTCTTTTGATTACTTCTAAATCTGGAATTGGAATTCAGGCTAATTTGACAGATATTTATTAACCACTTTCTACATAACACACACTATTCCAGTTGCTTTCCCCAAGCCTGAAATCTACATAAGGGTATTAAAAACTGCTATTTTTGCATTGTCCTCTGCTGCTTGTTTGTCTCATCTGTAAAATGAGAATAAAACTACCTTCCACGAGTATAAGAGAAAATACAACCTGTAAAATCCATAGCTGTAATGTGGTGGCATGAATACCATCCCCCGCCAAATAGATAATAAACTTTTGAGGGAAAAGAGTTGGCAAGATTTACTTCTGGACCTTATTTTGCATTTCCCTCAACTCTTAGCACCTTGTCATTGAGTATCTATTCAAGATATAGTGCTGCTACTAAGTTGCTTCAGTCGTGTCCGACTCTGTGTGACCCCATAGATGGCAGCCCACCAGGCTCCTCTGTCCATGGGATTCTCCAGGCAAGAATACTGGAGTGCGTTGCCATTTCCTTCTCTGATATAATGGCTAAGTTAATGAAAACTATACCTTTTTTAGGTCAATGTTTTTTTATTTTCATTAATTACAAGCTTTATTCTCTTAAGATTACATTAGAGAGCCTGATCCCAGGGTAGTTCTAAGGATGTGATCTGCCTTGGCTTTTCTTCAGTTCAGGGTTAAATAATGCAAGGTGATTTGGAATTTTAGAAATTAAGTTGGTAGAAATTAAGTCATCCTATCTCAGTGATATTTAAAGTCTGGAAAGTGATATAGTTAAAAATTTTTTTACCACTGAAATCTCCAAACATTTACAAAAGTGAATAACAGGATGATGGGGCCCTATGTATTCATCTCTAAGTTTCAGTAATTATCAACACATGGTTTTATTTTAGCTAGGCTTTCACCCCTACCTCCACCCTGAATCTTTAAAGGCATTTTCCGATATATTTTATCCATAAATACTTCAAGTCTTTTTCATTTAGAGATACGTTTTTAAGGCAATCTGTCCACAATACCGTTAGCACAGCAAAGAAAATTCCTAAATATGATAAAATATCCAGTCAGTGTTCAGACTTACTTGTCTCATAAATGTAACTTTATAGTTGGTTTGTTTAAATCAGACCAACCAAAGGACCATACACTGCATTTGATTTTCCTTCATGCGTCCCTCAAGTCTCTTACTTTATAGGCTTCCTTTTTCTCTCTTTCTAAATTTATCCTCTATTTATCGAAGAAACTAAATCATTTGTCATGCTGGATTTCCTGTATTTTGTATTTTGCTGATTGCATCCCTGTGGTGTTAATAAATTCTTCTAAATTCTTCTCTCTCACCAGTTTTCTAAACTCATAGTAGGATTTAGAAGCTTGGTCAACGTCAGGTTTCATTTCTGACAAGAATACTTCACAGAGGGTGCAGGAAATTCCTGTTGTGTCACATCAGGAAACATATCATTTCTGGTTCTTTCTTTTTTTTTTTTTTTGGTAATCTTAAAACTGATCAGTGAACTGAGATATTGCTGTCTCATCTGTCAGCTTTTCTTCCAGTGATTGTAGCAGCCATTGCTAATCACTGCCTAGATCCAGTAATGTGTAAACCTGTCAAAAAATGGGGGATCTAAAACTTCTATTGATGCATAAAATAGGAGCTCTGTTTAATTAGTAAATCCAGAAATGGAAAGTCATGATGTTGGCTGATAGCAGTTAACTGCTTTATTAGTACCAAGTCTAATTTTTAAGAATATTTAAACTTCTCACAAACCATGGTTTCTCTCCCCCCCGCAAAGTTCTGTTTAATAAAATAACAAGAAAAAAATCAGAATTTTTGTGTGAATGAATAACATATTTATGCTTTTCTATTGCAGAAATCACTTCTCAAGAAGTTCAGTTGCTGCAGGTGGGCAAAAGGGAAAATCCTACTATACAATTACATTTACTGTCAATTTTCCACATAAAGATGATGTGTGCTATTTTGCTTATCATTATCCATATACATATTCAACTTTGCAGGTAAGAACTCATTAAGTTGTATTACAACCGTTATTGTATGTATGTGTGTTAGATAATTTAAAAAGTGTTGCTTTAATAAATCAGTAAGGTAATAAAAAGGTCCAGGGTTGACAATTTTAGAAAATAATACAGTATTTGTTGATATCATTAAAGTAAAATGGGAATGTAGTCTTCATTTAATAAGAATACTACAGAAATGACATGGTTTTTGCTTTCTGTCTTTGAGTAGAAATCTACAAATCCCAATTTATAAATTTTAACTAGGTGAAATTTCAACTTGTTTAATGAGAAGCATTGAATCTCATAGAAAATATAACAGTAGACAATGTGGATGCAATTTAAGTTTCTCGGTAGTGAATTCATTTCTTCTAATGATTTCATATGGAATCCTAGATCCAGATTGCTTAGAATATGGGGTGTAAGAGTTGTTTTGTGGGTTCTTTTAAGATTTTTTCATTATTTGCATTTTAAAACAAATAATTCAAGTACTTACTGTGATAGATGTATACTCAGAACAGAATGTCTGTCCTAATAGTCAAGGATCATGAAGCTTCATATATCAATTGAAAGAAATTGAAACACTATGATTAGAAACAAGCTTCCAAGTTATTAGAGAGGATAAAAATGAGAGGAAAACATAGTCCACAGAGCCGAAGAAATATCAAGGCTGAGAGCATTAAATGAGCTCACTTTATTTTAATAAAGTTACAATCTGCAGTAAAAGTATAAATAGGCATTTTATTGTGCTGAATAACATAGCATCAGAAACATAAAGTGTTGTTATTTATGTAGTCTTTTGTTTCTGTTCTTTACTGACATTACCTTTTTAATACATTTTAAGTATCCCTGCTTTCTTCCAGTCCCACTACCGTGATCTTTTCCAGGCATTACCATTGTTTCTCGCTTGGACTTGGGTCAGCCTCTTTGTAACTTTTGTCCTAAATTTCACTTGTACCCCCTTTCTTCTTCATCAGTGTTTTACCACACTATAGAGGAAGAGTCTTTGGTGGCATGTCTAGTCATATAGATCCCTTGCTTAAAACTCCTTAGTGATTTCTCTTGCCATGTGTATGAAGTCTACAATTCTTACCATGGCACATTTAGTCATATCTCTATTTTGCACAGTTTTTGCCATTTCTTTGTACTGTATGAGCTGTTATTTACTTAATATTTATCTTTGGATATTAAAGATTATCCTCATTCTGAGTTAATATCTGTGAAATAACTGGTTTAGTATTCTAAACATTTTTTAAAAAGTAAAATGCATATCTATTTACAAATTTTGAAAGTTATCCACATACCATTTAGTTGTCTTAATTACCAGTAGTGCCAGTACTGTGCTTTGGGAAGGACTGGTCTACCAAACCCTTCCTCCTGTGTTAAATTTTCGATTTGTTTCTTTCTGTTCTAGCTATGTCCTTTTTAAAAAAATTATTATTTCATGTTCCTCCTGTATACTTTCCTTCTGCCTACAGCACACTTTATATCCATTTCACTCATCCTTTGGATTTCACTTTAAATGTAACTTTTTCTGGAAGACCTTTCCTCACTGCCCAGACTCTTCAAGGTTCCTCTCCCTTTTATAAGCCCTCATAGCACTCTGTATTTTCAGGGGCAGAGTCCATTTATTCATTGTTGTATCCTTAGTGTCTGGCACGGTTTCCAGGCAAGAAATAGTGATCACACAGTGATCACATAGTGATTATGTGAATGAACATAGGCAAAAGTTGGAAACCAGCTAAATATCTTTAATATAAGGGAGTGGACAGTTTATATTTGGTGTATAAAAAGCTTATGTTTTCAAAAAACATATATTGAACATAATTAATGATATGATATAGTATTTATAATTATTAATAGATTTATGTTTCTGTATAAATACCAAGTAGTAAAATCAAATTATAATGTCTTCCATGTAATTACAGTTTCTTCTATATACATTGGCTATTGTTAGTAGTACTCTAGGTGATACAATCACAGGTGTTCTAAATTTTTTCCTGTGCTTTTTGTATTTTCTAGACATTTTACAATGAGCCTATATTACTCTTGAAATAAGGAAAAAATTTTTTTAAATCTGTGCTACATGATTTTCATTCTCCATATTTTAGGTTACTGTTAACAGATCTACAGTCATAAAATTTCAAAATTTGGAAGGCTTTGAAACCAAAAGTATTTTCATAACCCATTTGTCAGCAAAGCCTGGCCTGATGTGAGGTTATTTAGAACATTGATTCCACTTAGAGTGACTCTTCATAGGTTTTGCTGCAGAAATAATAACTCGCTGATTACAGGCTGCTGTCGCCAGCTCCACTGGTCATATTGCACTTTGCACTGTTAACATTATCCAACCTGTATCTGTCCCCTTTCTCAAGTTCCCCAAATACTGATGTTCAAGCGCGTCTGGACCCTTGAGGGTTTTGGAGAAGGGATTAGGAACCTGATCTGATTCACATTTAGTTCTGTTTGAGATCTGGATGCATTTATTCCTATTTATCATAGGGAGGTTTTAAATGATTGTATACTTTGCTTTTAAATTTTTATTAAGATGCATCTTCAAAAATTGGAGTCAGCACACAATCCTCAGCAAATCTATTTTCGAAAAGATGTGTTATGTGAAACCCTGTCTGGAAACAGCTGTCCCTTGGTGACTATAACAGCAATGCCAGAGTCTAATTATTATGAACATATCTGTCAATTCAGTAAGTTTGTCTTCTTCACTCGCAGTACCAATCATTATTACTTATTTTTCTTTGCTTCGTGAGTATTTTGCAAGGTCAGTAGTACTGGGAGTAGGCATCAGAAGCCTTGGGTGCTGGTCTGGGTCTTGTTTCTCCTAGCCCTGGGCCCACTTCTAGGCCTCCGTTTCCTCGTCTTGAATATGAGGGAGCTGCCTGAGGTGACCTCTAAGGTCTCTTTTGTTGTTGATATACTGTAGTTCTTATTCTTAGAAGTCATAATCAAAGTATAATATAACAAGTTATACCATCCGTTTAAGAATTTACAGTTAATTTTATTTATAAATAAAACTATCAGAAACCCCCCAAGTGTTTTGATGCTAATATTGAATGAGTAGCTACTTGTTTTTCCCCATCATTTGTGTTTTTTAAGTTGTCTCAAATGTACAGCTGTGGTTAAAAAAAAAAAGGATATATACGTATATAAGAGAACTGTTCTAATTTTGATAAGAAGGTGTTTTCAAGAAAGAGTAGGCACTTGCTATTCATGAAAATGTGAGCAGGTGAACTGAGTGTTATTTTGTAGACTTGTATATTTAAATGTTTACTTTCTTTGTAAATTTCTGAGCAGATATACCTATTGGTCTGTTCTTATCATAGTGACTCTAAAACAGGAATAAGATTATATTTTCCTTAATTTCCCCATGACTTCATGAAAAATTTATATTTCATCTATATTTCACCAGCTACTTATTCTTTATGAAATCAAGGTAATGTTAAAGAGCTAATTTTATATTTAGATTAATCATTAGGAAATAAATAAGTGACTCAAATACGATTTAATGTGTTATTTTCATATAAGACATGGCTTCCATGGGTTTTATATCTGTTTTCTCTAGAGGGCCTAGTGCAGTACTTATAAATAGTAGGTGCATAGTGAGTTCTAATTTGATTTTATATCAGTATTCACAATTGAGTAGAAATGTTTCTAAAACCCCAAAGTCAAACATTATACATACTTTAGTAGCTGTTCATTTTAATTTGAGATTTTATGTACACTTTAGGAAATCGTCCGTATGTTTTCTTATCTGCTCGAGTGCATCCTGGAGAAACTAATGCAAGTTGGGTAATGAAAGGAACATTGGAGTATCTCATGAGTAACAACCCTACTGCTCAGAGTTTACGAGAATCCTATATTTTTAAAATTGTCCCTATGCTAAATCCAGATGGTGTCATCAATGGAAAGTAAGTTAAGCAATAGTTATAGAGAAATTCTAGATTTTTGTGGCTGTCCTGTGTAAACTTGTTGAAATGATAGCATCCAGGTTAATTTGGAAAGAAAATCTCATGATTTTTCTAGAACAACAAAAAAATTTAGTGAAGAATTAATCTGTGATAAATTTTTAAATGAAAATTAAACTGTATAGTAGTAGTAATATGTTTAAGAAATTCTGTATCTCTTCATGAGAATATAATTTCATAAAGTATATGCTTTGCTTGAATCATTTTAGGAGAATCACAGAATTAGGATATGAGAAAGATTTTTTTAACACGTCATTCTCTTGCAGTTTCCTTTCTTTTTTTATCAGTGGCATGATCTTGGTTGTTCTAAGATTTAGAATTTTCTGGGATCTCTTTTCACTAATATGGAATTAGCTCCATGTGCCAACTTCTTCCTGATATGAGGAGGAATTCTTTAAAGTGGAAACACTGGAATATTACTTTTTAAGTGGAGGTGGCTCATAGTTTAGTACAGTTCATTTATTGTGGTAATTTAGACCAAGGTCTCTTTATTGCTTCTGAAAAGTGGGATTTTGTCTAGCTATCATGAGGATCTCCAAAGCTGAGGGTACTATATTTATTTCAGTAAGAGTACCATGAATATTGATCACGTTTTAGGAAATGTTTGAATTTAAAAAATAGAATAATTTTTCTAGATAGTATGATTATGGAACTAAAATGAGCTTTTATGTCTAGTTTTAATTCAGAAACATATTGACCAGTTAGAATTTTGTTTATATTTCTGTTAGCACCTCCTCTTTGCTTAAATTTTTGCACAGCAAGTTTAATACTTAAAACCTACAATTAAATGAAAATGTATTTGAATTTTTACAAGAATGTATACTTTTTATATACTTATCTTTCTTAGAAGGAGGGTCCAAATAGCACATTTAATAATAGTTAATGCAGTCAAAGTATAAAACATTAGCATTAGAAATGTAGTCAGAATGGAAAATATGGCCATGAATACATTTTATAGTGCATGGAACAAAACCCCAGAGTGAAGAATTTTTCCTATAGCTTGAAAATTTTGACCTGTAAAACTGCAAGCTTACTACAGTTTAAATGCATGCAACCCACAGTCTGGCACATAGCAAATGCTAAATATATGTTTACTTAATGATTATAACATGCATTTTGGTGAGCCCACCACTTACACCTGTTTGAAATACTTAGTGGAATAGAATCATAAAATAAATCAAGCGCATATAAGAATTTATTGATCCCAGTGTTTATCTATTGTTGTGTTTACATATATACAGCCACCGCTGTTCCTTAAGTGGAGAGGATTTGAATAGGCAATGGCAAAGTCCAAATCCAGACTTACACCCTACAATTTATCATGCCAAGGGACTGCTACAGTACCTGGCTGCCGTGAAGCGTTTACCACTGGTAAGTGGCAGTGTTTGTTTGTATAATCAAAGGGGTGATTTTGTTGATCAGTAGCTTAGTATTTTGTAAATAATTGTCTGGTTATAAAAGCTGTTATGTTAGTTTCAAAAGCAGTTTCTTTAAAGTATCTTTGTTATCAATCACTTGTATATTAATTGTGGCATCTAATACAGTGTATCCATATTCTTATTTCATTACATTTGATTTTTATAATTCTCATGAGCCTTTTATTTTTATTTATTGTTTATGAACATTGGTCACTCCTGGTTGTAAGCTCTAGGTATTTGATTGCAGTGCTTAAACAACATGAAAGTAAAAGTATGTATCTTCCAAGTTCTCAAAGCATTAGAAGCTTATCTTTGAATTTTTTGCTGTTGCTGCTGCTGCTAAGTAGCTTCAGTTGTGTCCAATTCTGTGTGACCCCATAGATGGCAGCCCACCAGGCTCCCCTGTCCCTGGGATTCTCAAGGCAAGAACACTGGAGTGGGTTGCCATTGCCTGCTCCGTTTGAACTCTTTAGCCAATTCTAAAGCTGGTAGGTCTTAAGTATCACATGGGAAAGGTAGTATAGGCATGGTAGGAGACCCTGTGCCTATGTATTTCTTCTGTTTTCAGCAATTTTTGTTTTGAATGTTTCCATCATGTTAAGCCTTAATCTTTCTTTGGGAAAGATGGAATATTTTGCAGAGTGGCAAAATTGACATGCAAGTCTAACCGTTTTCCATTTTTAAAATGATTTTCTTACAAACCATACCCTCTACCCCCTTTTAAAAAAGTGTTTTTCATGAGAGCATTTTTATGTTCTCTTATGTTAGGTAAGTATTTTAACAACCCTTGGGGCAATGATGAATGCAGCTGTACATTTGACCAAAAATTATATTTATTATTTTTTAGATGATGGATAGTAGATACAAAAGAAAGAGAGGAACTGATGGCTTGATGCAGGACATGCCTGCAAAGGATTTAGCCATTCTAGTATTAATCATAAATCCTTTCCAAAGGTAGATATGTACTATTACTTTTAGGAATTCTACTTACTAAATGGTGGTGTTTTTACAATAAAATGACCAAGGAACACAGACCTGTTACTGGCTTCATACTAACTAGCTTTACTTGGCAATGCATGAATTTGCAGGATTTTAATTTTAAAAATATATTGTCTTTTCGAGGTTTATTGTGATTATCATGGTCACTCCCGAAAAAAGAATGTATTTATGTATGGCTGCAGCATCAAAGAAACGGTGTGGCATACAAATGACAATGCAGCGTCATGTGATGTTGTGGAAGATGTGGGATACAGGGTAATTATTACAATTTATTGTAATTTATAATAGGCAGGAAGTTTTGAATTTTTGAATTTCAAACATTCATGAAACTACAGAACACAAACCATAGAAATTACTTAGAATCAGTAAATGTTGCCATTTTGCTATTCTGTTTCAGATTTTTCTATTGAAATGTTTCTTCTAACAGTTTTTGCTTTTCATGTTTTTTAATTAAAGTATACTTGATTTACAATATTATATTAGTTTTGTATGCATTATATGGTTATTTAGTATTTTTATAGATTATCCTCCATTTAAAGTTATTATAAAAGGTTGTTAAGGATATTCAAGTCATCTCTCATATTTTCTGATATAAGTGAAACGGATTGATCTTCACTTTGTGCTGGAGTAAAATAGCATAAAGATAAGAAAGTAACATTTATTAAATATCTTCTAAATAATGACAGACTCTTCTATGTTGTTTCGTGGAATCCTCATATCAGCTTTATGAAGTAAGCCTTATTGTCCTCATCTTTAGAGATGATGACACAGGCTTTGAGAGGTTAAGAAGCTTGCCAAAGATATATATCTGATAAGCATATCAGAATTTGAATACATATCAGTATGATTTTAGAGTCTGTATATGCTTCTTTTTTTTTATTTTGTATGTTTGATTTATGATATATTAGTTTTAGGTGTTCTGTATTGTTATTTAGTATTTTTATAGATTATGCTCCATTTAAAGTTATTATAAAATGTTGACTATATTCTCTGTGCTGTACAGTATATCCTTATATTGTTTATTTGTTTATTATATACATAGTAGTATGTATCTCTTAATCCATTATCCTAATCTTGCCACTACTCCCATCCCTCTCACTACTGGACACAACTAGCTTCTTTATAAGTCTGTTTTTGTTTTGTTATATATAGCCATTTGTTTTATTTGGGGGAGGTTCCACATATAAATGATAATATACAATATTTGTCTTTCTCTGTCTGACTTATTTCACTAAACATAATATTCTCCAGATCCATCCATGTTGTTGCAAATGGCAAAATTTCATTATTTATGACTGAATAATTTTCCATTGCATATATATACCACATCTTCTTTATCCATTTATCTGTTGATGCACACTTAGATTACTTCCCTGTCTTGGCTATTATAAATTGTGCAGCTATAAACATTGGGATGTGTGTGTCTTTTTGAATTAGTTTTCATGTTTTCTGGGTATGTGCCCAGGAATAGGATTGCTGGATCATATAGTAGCTTTATTTTTGTTTTTCTACTGCTCTCTTTAGCGGCTCAATCAGTTTACATTCCCATCAACAGTGTAGGAGGGTTCCATTTTCTCCATACCCTCTCCAGCATTATTTGTAGAATTTTTGATGATGGCCACTATAATCCAGATGAAGTGATAGCTCATGTGGTTTGATTTGCATTTCTCTACAATAATTAGTGATGTTGAGCCTCTTTTCATGTGCCTATTGGCCATCTGTATGTCTTCACTGGAAAAATAACCATTTTCTGTCCATTCGGTTTTTCTACCCACTTTTTAATTGGGTTCTTTATTTTTTAATATTTAATTGTATGAACTATTTATATATTTTGGATATTACCTCCCTCAGTTCAGTTCAGTTCAGTCGCTCAGTCGTGTCTGACTCTTTGCGACTCCATGAATCACAGCACGCCAGGCCTCCCTGTCCATCACCATCTCCTGGAGTTCACTCAGACTCACATTCATCGAGTCCATGATGCCATCCAGCCATCTCATCCTCTGTTGTCTCCTTCTCCTCCTGCCCCCAATCCTTCCCAGCATCAGAGTCTTTTCCAGTGAGTCAACTCTTCACATGAGGTGGCCAAAGTACTTGCAGATATTTTCTCCCATTACATAGGTTGTCTTTTCATTTTGTCAGTCATTTCCTTGACTGTGTAAAAACTTGTAAATTTAATTAGGTTCTAGTTATTTATCTTTGCTTTTGTTTTCTTTACCTGAAGAGACAGATTAAAAAATATATATTGCTACTACTTATGTGAAAGTGTTCTGCCTATGTTTTCTGCTGTGAGTTTTATTGTGAAGGGAAGGGAAAGTCATTCAGTTGTGTCCGACTCTTTGCAACCCCATGGACTATACAGTCTATGGAATTCTCCAGGCCAGAATACTGGATTGGCTAGCCTTTCCCTTCTCCAAGATTCTAGCTTAAAAGATCTAAACAATAGAAAAGTGGTCTATAAATCAATAACAGAATCTATTTATTTATTAGAGGCAAATAGCTGGAGTAAAACTATAGTCATAGTAACAAATCTGTAATTTGCCTTTCATAATTACACAAGACTGTGGCATGTATTTCTGTGTGCAGAGTTTTACTGCTTTTGCCTCATGATATCTCCTCTATTTAACTTCTGTACTGTTTATTCTGTACTTTTATTGTTCAGATTTCAGCAAGATAACTCCTCTCCATGAGGGGACAGTAGTAGTAGTAAGCTTATAGTGCCCTAAACAAAATTAAAAGGCTACGAAATAACTTCACCTCCTCTTTGCTAAATTAAAGTGTAAAGTTATTTATTAACAGTAAAACAAAGAACTCCTAATACTCTCTGCTGCTGCTGCGGCTAAGTCGCTTCAGTTGTGTCCAACACTGTAGATGGCAGCCCACCAGGCTCCCCTGTCCCTGGGATTCTCCAGGCAAGAACACTGGAGTGGGTTGCCATTTCCTTCTCCAAGGCATGAAAATGAAAAGTGAAAGTGAAGTCGCTCAGTCATGTCAGACTCTTAGCGACCCCATGGACTGCAGCCCACCAGGCTCCTCCGTCCATAGGATTTTCCAGGCAAGAGTACTGGAGTGGGTTGCTATTGCCTTCTCCTAAGTCACTAATTATAGGACAGGTGCTTTGAGTCATTTTTTCCAACAATAGTGAAAATTTAAGCACTTTGATTTGCAGTCTCTTCCTCTTGTTGACCAACTTTTTTAAAAAGATAACTAGAAGTGTCATGTGAGGGTTCCAGTGGCCATGTTCAAAAAGGGATAGAGAAGGAAGAGACTAAATTCTTGACAGTGATCATCCTGTTATCTTTGTACTCAACAGATAAACTACTAATATCTCAAATAAGAGAAATAAGGAAGCTGGATTTTTCTTACAGTTTTCTTTTTTCATGTTTTTAGAAAACAGGAATTAGCACTTAACTTCTAGGAGGTTAATCAGCCTGGTAGACTAAATAGAGAGCAAAATGCCTGTCAGGATCAGCCTATCTTTGTGAGTTTTATTGTATGTGATCTTAAATTTAGGTCTTTGATTCATTTTTAGTTTATTTTTACATATGATGGGAGGAAATGTTTTAATTTCACACTTTTACATGTAGCTAAGCAGTTTTTCCAGTACTAGTTTTTGAAGAGACTGTCTTTTCCCTATTTTATATTTTGTATTCCTTTATCATAGATTAATTGGCCATATGTTAGTGGTTTATTTCTGGGCTCTCTATTCTGTTCTGCTGATCTGTTCGCTTTTTTGTGTGTGCCAGTACTATCCTGTTTTCATTACTGTAGCTTTGTAGTATAGTCTGAAGTCAGGAAGTCAGTGATACCATCAGCTTTTTTTCCCCCTCAAGATTACTTCTACAGTCTTTGAGGTTCCATATAAATTTTAGGATTATTTGTTGCACTTCTGTGAAAAATACCCTATATATTCTGATTATTTTGACAATGATTGCATTAAATGTGTAGATTGCTTTGAGTAGTATGGATAGTTTAGCAATGTTACTTCTTCCAATTCATGAACAGGGATGTCTTTCCATTTTTTTTTTTTTATCATCTTCAGTTGCCTTCATCGTGTTATGATTGTCAAGAGTATAGGTCTTTCAGTTTATTTCTAGATTTTTTTATAAGATCTAGAATGTAATTAGCTTTGGATTCCTGAACTATATGATAATTTTTTAGTGTATGGAAAAGGAACAGATTTTTATAGTTTGATCTTGATCCTTACAAGAAAAATCCCAAATAAACATCCTAACCTGCTATCCACATTAATTACAAACAGAAGAAAGGTCAAAGTCAGCAAAAGAAAGGAAATTAAAAAAGCAGAAATAAAATCGAGACCCTGCCATATCTCCTTCAAATAGAAAATGTCAGTGAAGCCAAGAGTTGATTTTTTTGTTATTAAAAAAATATAGCCAGGCTCATTAAGAAGAGATCCCAGTAAACAAAATAAAGAGGAGAAATGTCAACCAATATCATCAGTTCAGTTCAGTCGCC
>SJYC01002889.1:0-10501 GCA_006408675.1 Madoqua kirkii | reverse complement strand
GGTATTTTAAAGACGTCTAAACTATGAATCTAGTTTATATGACTCCAATTAAAATACCAAGAGAATATTTAATATCTACTTTTTAAAAAGTAGATTAACTGATTACAGAGTTACAGTGAAAACAACTATGCAAGAAAAGCCATAAAAATTCTGAAATGTTAGAGATCATGTAATTTATGATAATGGTTACTCAAAATTCTTTTGAGAGCTATAGTCATTTAAAAAATGTGCTATAGTTTCATGATTAGGTGGAGAGTTTCAGAAATATGTCACCCTAAATAAGTGTCAGCAGGGAGTATATGATAAAAGTGGTATATGGTGGCAAAGGTGGTTCAATCAGAAAGAAAAGAATTTTTAAGAACTAATTCCAGATAGATAAAAAGTTTAAACTTAAAAAAAAAAAAAAAGCACAACCAGTCGAAGTACTAGAACAGAAAATGGAAACTTTACTCCAATCTTGCTTTAGGTAACTCCTTTTTAAAGTAAGACACAACATATAAAAACCTCAAAGAAACATTTATAATTTCAACTAAATCAGAATTTTGCATGGCAATCATATTAAACTAAGTACAAAAACAAATAGTAAAATGAAAAGATATATAATTACAACATATTGGTCATGGTACTAATTTATATTTTTTATAAAAGTTTCATTAAGGTGTAAATCACAGGCCATACTATTCACTTAAAGTGTACAATTCAATGGGTTTTAGTGCAGTCATAGGGTTGCACCATCACAACAATCAATGTTGGAATACTTTCATCACCCCAAAAGGAACCCTGCATCCATGTGCAATTACTCTTCATTTCATTCCATCCCAGGTCCCTTAACTCTAGTCAATCTTCTGTCTCTGTGTATGTGAGCGATAAGCCAAGTCCAACTCTTTGCAACCCCACTGTAGCCTGCCAGGCTCCTCTGTCCATGAGATTATCCCAGCAAGAATGCTGGAATGGGTTGCCATTTCCTCTTCTGGGGATCTTCCCGACTCAGAGAGCAAATCTGAATCTCCAGTGGCTCCTACATTGGCAAGTAGATTCTTCACCACTGGGTCATCTAGGAAGCTCCTCTTTCTGTCTCTATAGATTTGCCTTTTGTGAGTATTCCATAAAAATGATATATTACAGTTTTTTTGTGACTGATTTCTTTCACTTAGCATAACACTTTCCAGGTTCATCCATGCTGTGGCATAGCATGCAATCAAAGATTCATTTTATTAATTGAAAAACTTTTTATTGACAATATGTCATTGTATGAATATACTACATTTTATCCATTCATCTGTTGATAGACATTGAGTTGTTTCCACTTTGGGGTTATTATGAATAATGCAGTTTAAAAACATTTCTGTACAATGTTTTGTGTAGATGTATGTTTTCATTCATCTTGGATATATATCTAGAAACAGATATATATCACACACACACATATATATATATCTGGATCATATGTAGCTTTATTTTTTAACTTTTGAGAAACCATCACACTGTTTTCCAAAGTGACTACATCATTTTACAGAACATTAGAAGTGCAGGGGGTCTCCACTTTCTCCATATACTTGAAAACATTTGCTATAATCTTCTGTGAAGTGTTATGTGAAGATTTTGATTGCATTTCTCTAAAGGCTAATGATGCTGAAAATGTGCTTATTTATCATATGTACATTTTCTTTGGAGACATATCCAGATTTTCACCCATTTTTAATTTGAATTGTCTTTTATTTATTAAGTTGTGCCCAGTCATTCCAACTCTTTGCAACCTCATGAACTGTAGCCTGCCAGGTTCCTGTGTTCACGGGATTTCCTAGGCAAGAATATTGGAGTGGGTTGCCACTTCCTAAGTGTGAAACAGAGATATGGTGTGCAAGTATTTTCTCCCACTCTATGGGTTGTCTTTGCCCTCACTTGATAGTTTCCTTTGAATCTGGCCTCCTAAACTCCCCTTTTCCAGCATGGAATGTCCACTCTTTGGCTGCCCTGGGCTGGGGCAATCTGAGTCCGCATATGCTCAGCTTGCCACACTTGGAGTAGAGCCTCCAATCTATGCTTGGAAAGGGAATGAGAGAAAGCAGCCCACAACCTCTTAGCCTCATTTTTTCATAATTCTGTCTCTTAAATTTGGAATTGGAGAGAATGAGAAATGCTGGTGACCTGCCTCTCAGATGAGATACTGCATCCCTTGATAGGGAGCCGAGGACACCTATAGTGTCCTCTCTTTGGCCGCACATACCTGGAGGGAGTGGAGAAGGTCATGACTCAAGTGCCACAGACATTCACTCTTCAGAATATTTGGTCAAACAGATATGTTTTTTGGTTTTTTCTTCAAATAAACATTTCTTCATTTGTTGTGTGTGTGCAGGACAATTTCCAACGATTTAAAAATGTGCTGTTTTTAAGATTTTCTACCAATTATTGTTGCCTTCCTGGGGACAGACCCATAAGGTTCTTAATGCCACCATTCAGGAATTAACATTGTACTAATTTACTCTTCAAAAGGATTTAAATTTTTTTTAATAATTTAAAAATAATTTATCTTTAATTTGTCCATTCTACCTGTATTGCACCTGAACCACATTATGTTACATTTAGAAGGAACTTTGGCAATCATCTGCTACAATCATCTCATTTTATATATGAGGAAACTACTCCTTTAATAACATAAAGATTTTTGTTGAGGTTCACACAGCTACTCAGTGCTAGAGCCAGTACAAAATCTATTGCCTTTCACACTTTAATGCCAACGTGGGAAAGAAATCTTTATGCCAGTGTTCTAAACTCAGGGATGAGGGAAACACCATTATCACTGCCTTCTTCACGTGGGTATCATATCTTCATCACGTGCAACATCTTTTGCTTCATTTGCATGGGGTGCTAGGTACTAAGAAAATAGGAAAACAAGGTAACGTCCAGAATGAGAATGCGAATGAGGAGGAGAGAGCTGAGGCCACTGTGGCTACAGCTTCCTCAGCAGCACGCCTGCTGTTTTTTTAAAGGCTTATTTTGGTCAGACAAGGCAGTAACCCCACCAACTGAGGACATGAAGGAAATGATCTTAGCCACAAATTTTAGCCATCTGAAATACTCTCCCACGACTTTTTTCCAATCCAAATTTCCTTAGTGGTTTCAAAATATTTTGTACTAAAGATCATTTCTGACCCACTGAAGAAGTCTTGGGTTTGACTTAAAGGTACTTACATAACTACAACCAATATTGATATGCTGGGGATTTAAGCACACTGATAACCGAACTGATGGCTGCAGATAAATATATATTTAAACTTTCAATGATTTCACCAATCCACTCTTAATAGTCTGATATCCACCCTTTCCCATTGCTACCTCGGGGCTAAAAGAAGCATATGCCTGCAGATGAAAAAAAAACCCACAGAATTTTCCCATCCTTCAAGTTTCTGCCTCCCTCAGCCAGGCAAAATGCCCAGTTGGCCGACTTTGAGGTCAGGTTGTAAGACATGTTTATGTAAAATATCTCCTTGAGGCTAGCAGTTTTAATAATGTTTTCAGCTTTGAACTACTGCTGAGTTTTGTTTTATTTGATGCTTGATGCAGCTTTTGAAAAGATAGAATCAAAAAGCAACTAAAAGGTAATATAAAAGAAGTAGAATAGGATAAGATAAAATAATGAAAAAGCATGTTTAAAGGAAATGCATTTCTTAAAAGAAAGAAGAAAGAGAAATTTGAAAATAAAGAAGACAATATAAAGAGGTACAAAAAATGAAGAGCAGAGTGAATACGGGAGAAAAACTGGAAACTATGGGAAAGTAAATAAAATGAAGGGAAAGATCTAAACCTGTTAATTATACAGTTTTAACTGCTTGATTCCATACTTCCCTGTGCTGACATTTCTACTACTGCTAATCATCATTTTTGGTGTTATTTTTGTCTGTTTCTTTTAGGCTGAAATATAAAGACTTGCAGGATGTGAATAATCAAGTATACCTCTTAGATAAGTTTGTGTTATCGTTCCAAACTTCAAAATAGCATCCATTGCAGATTCACTATTATTTGTCAAACAAAACTTTTGAAGATAAATAAATGATATAATGAATAAATAGGCTAACAGTACTAGCCTAGAAGAAATTTTGTTGAAAAAACATTTAGATTAGAGTAACTACCTCTTTTTCCTTTTGCCAGCTCTAGATTATGTCAGGGCCTGCAACGCAGGAGACGTGGGTTTGATCCTTGGGTCAGGAAGATCCCCTGAAGGAGAAAATGGCTACACAGCTACCCACTCCACTATTCCAATATCAACAGTAAGAGAGACTCTACCTGAATCTAAAAATGGGCTCAATTAAAAAAAAAAAAATAGAGGTGGGGTATAGAAACTTGGGAGAAGTGAAACAGTACTTTACAGACAGATAGATGATAGAGGTGATACTTGATAGACTGTGGGTAGGTAGCTAGAACCCCTGGAAATAGCTCTGTCCCAGTAGAATGAGGAAGCTGATGTTCATAAAGCATCCATGGAGTGACCAGCTTATCAACGCTAACCCTCTGTTACTTCAACCCCTTAAACTATTGCCTATAGCTTCAAGACTTTCCAAATTCTAAACTGGAAAATTTGTTTTTTGTGATTCCTAATCTTGGGCTTCCCTGCTGGCTCAGGTAAAAATCTGCCTGCCAATGCAGGAGATGTGGGTTCCATTCCTGGGTCAGGAAGATCCCCTGGAGGAAGGCATGACAACCCACTCCAGTATTCTTGCCTGGAAGTCCCATGGCCAGAGGAGCCTGGCAGGCTACAGACCAGGGGGTTGCAAAGAGTTGGACATGACATAGTGACCTCCACCACCACCACCACCAGTGTAATGGGGATTTGAGGAGCCAAACTAACGTTCTAGTTCCTTTCTCACCTTTCCCTGGGGATTTGGTCTTATGCTCCATGTTAGTGGCTGGCCTGGCCTGTGTTCGGGGCTCTAGAATCTCTGAGACCTTACCTAATTCTTCTGTCTTCCTGGATTCTTTGATGTTTCTCTGTGGCCCAATCCCTATTCCTCCTGGTCAGAACTCCCTGCTGCCGCCGTCACATCTACCTGTATTTCAAACTAATGCCACCTGTCAGGCAGGTCTAGTGTGATGTTTCCTATCTGTTGTGAGCAAGCTACTTTTGGAGGCTCATCACTGATCTGCACTTTCCTCTTGCCCAACCTCCCGCCCACTGCTTGCTGACAGCAACCCTCACTCTACTGCCAGGACTCTGTCTGACCACAAGCCCGGTGGTCCCTTCCTACCACCACCCAAGCCAGGATTATAACACACTGAGACACTGGGAAGAGCTCAAGATCAGTTCACGTCACAGTTTTAGAAAGAAGGATGACAGAAAGAGTTGTCATAAACTGCCATTAGTAAATGCTAGAGGAAACATGGGAATCTTCAGTGAGTATATTACAAGGGATCTGGAAAAACCACTCATGTAGAAAACTTCATTTCTCAGCAACAGCAAGTAAAAGTAAATGCACACATTTTCTCATTATTCCATTTGACACAAATATATTTTAAGATAAGCATTTAAAATGCCCCTTAAAGATAAGTGCAGGGCAATGTGTGGAGACACTGAAGCCCCATCTGCTGCTCAGGAGATGCTACTCTTGCCTGAGGAGTAGAGAGCGGAGTTGTTTCTGCTTTCGGAAATAGAAATAATACTACCAGAAGCAAAAAGTCTCAGTGTCCACATTTATTTTCACCTAACCCAACATTTCTCTGAAAGAAAGACATTATACAGCTAAATACTAATCTAGACCCTTTCCCACATTAAGCACATTCTCTTTTCGGTCTGGATGCAAAGACAGCCTTTACAGGAGAAGCCTCACAAACAAGGTTGTCTTGCTGCTAACAATCATATCCTCAGGATGTGCCCAGCTTTAAAGGATTTAATAAAACCTCTCTGTACCCCTTAACTGTACCTCTGTGGCTGCCCATAGGGGTCCATGCCCTGCATAAATAACAGGCTTCTTCAAATTCCAAGCGCCTTTCTATTAGAGAAATTTGCCGTGTCAAGAAAGCTACAGGAGGTAAAAGCCAGTGGTTCTGTTCTTTTGCACTGCTCTCTATTTTAACGTGCAAAATAACACACTTCAGTCCTTATGTAAGAAAAATAATTCAAACGTGTTTTATGATAAAGTCTTATATTGAGTAAAATTCATTATAAAGCCAGGAATAAACAGAATATCAGAAAATGTCCCCCGTATTTGGAAAGAAGTGCACCAAAGGAAAACTTATAAGGTTTTGATCTCTACTAGTCATCTTTATTTTACTGATCTGTTCACCTAATTGAAGAGTCACCAATAAATCTGTTTTGTTCAGAGGCAGCCTTGTGACTGAGAAAAGTGAGAAGCAAGGGCCGTATCATACAATCAGGGCAACCCATTTATCAAAACTACTCTGACAAAGAAAATGAACTATTTGTGCTATTAATCATGGCACAAATATAAATAAAATCAGGGTCAACACCTGTTATTCTTATATTGTCCTCAGAGGGAAAAGTCAAGTAAAATAAACAGACTAAACTGATCATATTAAACATAAGTGATATAGACAAATATTTTACATGTCTTGTAAGTAAATTTTAAATAAGTGTAAGCACTTCTCCTTGAGCTGCTTCGCAAGTGTATTAATTTTCTGTATCTTTTTCTTTCTAACCTGCTTCCTTATGTCCTATGACACAGTAACAGGATGCTTAAACATGAGACAGAGGCAGACATAAAACACCAAACTAATTTGTCCTTCACTGGGTGACAGTTATCAGTCAACTGACTGATTGACTAATGACTTGGCAGTCAGTGGGGACTTGATACCAACCAGTGAACTGCTTATGCCGTGACACAATAGGGATTTGTTACCAGCTAGAAAGAAGTTAGACATTATTAGAAGGAAGATTTCCATGCTTACTTCTCTCTGACATGTCTATGATAGCCAGGTAGATTTTTAATTTTATGTAAATTGTGTTCTGCCCTATAAAATCAGAGTCAGCAAGGGGACCCATCTTAGCTAGGGGGGTGAAGCATAATGATTGACCAAGCATAAGTAGCATTCCAAGATGCTCTTCAAATAAGAAATATACTAAACTGTAGACATGCGAAGCAGATTTCTGCAAATGTCTGCATTATGAATGCTTCTTATTCATGTTCTCAAATAAGTGAAATAAGTCAATGTACACAAATATATCATAAATGTCAAAGCTTTGCAGATTAAAAATGTGTGTGTTTTATTAATGCTGGTTTTCAAAGGAAAGAAAATTTAGAAGAACTGAGTTATAGTTGATTGGTTGTTATTGACAGTCATTCAATTCTTAGAACATATTACAGGCACTCAGACTTATAGCAGTTTAATAAAAATAAACATGCTTAAGGGTCTGCTGAAAGAGGAAGAAGCTTAGTTAGTTGTCTTACATTTGCAAAAGTATACATTCTTACCTCTAGGAGGATGGTGGTGCTAGTAGAACCTTGGGAGCCAGCTATCAATAGCAGAGCCACCCCACCAGCTTGTGACAACTTATCTCTGGATTTCTACTGAGGACAAAAATAAATTTTGATTTAATTTGTGTCTCTGTGCATTCCAGTCCCTTTTTAGTAGCAGTCTATCCTGTCCCTTCACTAATACAATTTATAAACACTGTCTATATTTAGAGAAAGCCTTTGACAAAACTCAACATCCATTTATGATAAAAACTCTCCAGAAAGCAGGAATAGAAGGAACATACCTCAACATAATAAAAGCTATATATGACAAACCCACAGGAAACATTATCCTCAATGGTGAAAAATTGAAAGCATTTCCCCTAAAGTCAGGAATAAGACAAGGGTGCCCACTTTCACCATTACTATTCAACATAGTTTTGGAAGTTTCAGCCACAGCAATCAGAGCAGAAAAAGAAATAAAACAAGTCCAAATTAGAAAAGAAGAAGTAAAACTCTCACTGTTTGAAGATGACATGATCCTCTACATTGAAAAACCCTGAAGACTCCACCAGAAAATTACTAGAGCTAATCAATGAATATAGCAAAGTTGCAGGATATAAAATCAACACACAGAAGTCCCTTGCATTTCTATACACTAATAATGAGAAAGCAGAAAGAGAAATTAAGGAAACAATTATATTCACCATTGCAACAAAAAGAATAAAATACTTAGGAATATATCTACCTACAGAAACTAAAGACCTATATATAGAAAACTATAAAACACTGGTGAAAGAAATCAAAGAGGACACTAATAGATGGAGAAATATACCATGTTCATGGATTGGAAGAATCAATATAGGGAAAATGAGTATACTACCCAAAGCAATTTATAGATTCAATGCAATCCCTATCAAGCTACCAACGATATTTTTCACAGAACTAGAACAAGTAATTTCACAATTTGTATGAAAATACAAAAAACCCCAAATAGCCAAAGCAATCTTGAGAAAGAAGAATGGAACTGGAGGAATCAACCTGCCTGACTTCAGGCTCTAGTACAAAGCCACAGTCATCAAGACAGAAATATATAGGCACAAAGACAGAAATATAGATCAATGGAACAAAATAGAAAGCCCAGAGATAAATCCACACACCTATGGACACCTTATCTTTGACAAAGGAGGCAAGAATATACAATGGAGTAAAGACAATCTCTTTAACAAGTAGTGCTGGAAAAACTGGTCAACCACTTGTAAAAGAATGAAACTAGAACACTTTCTAATACAACACACAAAAACAAACTCAAAATGGATTAAAGATCTAAATGTAAGACCAGAAACTAGAAAACTCCTAGAGGAGAACATAGGCAAAACACTCTCCAACATACATGACAGCAGGATCCTCTATGACTCACCTCCCAGAATACTGGAAATAAAAGCAAAAATAAACAAATGAGATCTAATTAAAAGCTTCTGCACAAGAAAGGAAACTATAAGCAAGGTGAAAAGACAGCCTTCAGGATGGGAAAAAACAATAGCAAATGAAACGACTGACAAAGAACTAATCTCAAAAATATACAAGCAACTCCTGCAGCTAAACTCCAGAAAAATAAGCAACCCAATCAAAAAATGGGCCAAAGAACTAAGTAGACATTTCTCTAAAGAAGACATACAGATGACTAATAAACACATGAAAAGATGCTCAACATCACTCGTTATCAGAGAAATAAAAACCAAAACGACAATGTGGTACCATTTCACGCCAGTCAGAATGGCTGTGATCCAAAAGTCTACAAGCAATAAATGCTGGAGAGGGTGTGGAGAAAAGGGAACCCTCTTACACTGTTGGTGGGAATGCAAACTAGTACAGCCACTATGGAGAATAGTGTGGAGATTCCTTAAAAATCTGGAAATAGAACTGCCTTATGACCCAGCACTCCCACTGCTGGGCATACACACCGAGGAAACCAGAATGGAAAGAGATACGTGTACCCCAACATTCATCACAGCACTGTTTATAATAGCCAGGACATGGAAGCAACCTAGATGTCCATCAGCAGATGCATGGATAAGAAAGCTGTGGTACATATACACAATGGAGTATTACTCAGCCATTAAAAAGAATACATTCGAATTAGTTCTAATGAGGTGGATGAAACTGGAGCCTATTATACAGAGTGAAGTAAGCCACAAAGAAAAACACCAATACAGTATTACTAATGCATATATATGGAATTTAGAAAGATGGTAAAGATAACCCTGTATGCAAGACAGCAAAAGAGACACAGATGTATAGAACAGTCTTTTGGACTCTGTGTGAGAGGGCGAGGGTGGGATGATTTGGGAGAATGGCATTGAAACATGTATAATATCATATATAAAATGAACTGCTAGTCCAGGTTCGATGCACGTTACTGGATGCTTGGGGCTGGTGCACTGAGACGACCAGAGGCATGGTATGGGGAGGGAGGAGGGAAGGGGGTTCAGGATGGGGAACACGTGTTTACCTGTGGTGGATTCATGTTGATGTATGGCAAAACCAATACAATATTGTAAAGTAATTAACCTCCAAATTAAATAAATAAATTTATACTTAAAAAAATAAAAATAAATGTGTGTATTCGAAAAAAGTAATAACAATCTTACATTTTTTTAAAATACATAAAGATTCAGTTCAGTTCAGTTGCTCAGTCATGTCCAACTCTTTGTGACCCCATGAATCGCAGCACGCCAGACCTCCCTGTCCATCACCAACTCCTGGAGTTCACTCAGACTCATGTCCATCGAGTCAGTGATGCCATCCAGCCATCTCATCCTCGGTAGTCCCCTTCTCCTCCTGCCCCCAATCCTTCCCAGCATCAGAGTCTTTTCCAATGAGTCAACTCTTCGCATGAGGTGGCCAAAGTACTGGAGTTTCAGCTTTAGCATCATTCCTTCCAAAGAAATCCCAGGGCTGATCTCCTTCAGAATGGACTGGTTGGATCTCCCTGCAGTCCAAGAGACTCTCAAGAGTCTTCTCCAACACCACAGTTCCGAAGCTTTAATTCTTCAGTGCTCTGCCTTCTTCACAGTCCAACTCTCACATCCATA